>JAKVQY010000194.1:0-21526 GCA_030463045.1 Geotrichum macrosporum
CCATAAATGTTCTCAAGAGCCCAGAAGTACTGATTGCAAAGAAGAAGACCAGGAACCGCGAGGGCCATCCATTCAAAAAAAAAAATAAAACCATCAACCAGAGCTGGTAGACAGCCCTTACCAGTTTTCAATCGATAATCAGTCATCGGTATACGAGATCGATGGCCAAAAAAGGGTCAAATACGTCTTATTAATTCAAGTAACGGTTCAGTATTTTCGCTAATAAAATAAAGAGTGAAAAACAAAATCTCTTGGACCTGTAACTAGGCATTATCTTGAATGCAAACCAGTGGGAGCCATTTGTCACTAACTAGACTAGCAACTTCAGTGCGACTCGATTTTAATAAGCATAAAAAAAATCTTCAGGGTCGGTACTACTCATGCTGACCTAATTCAGCAGCATTCCTACTTGATGTCACTCTAGGTCTCACAGAAGTCCCTGCACCCCTTGAATAGCATGTGCCTAAAGTAAATGGTGTTGAAACCTCAAATAAACCCATCAGTAAATTTATCCGTTAATCTTGCTGTTTCCTACTTTGAACTCACTCATCACCTCTACTTCAGTCTTGAAGATTATTACCTCAACCTGCTTGATGTGAATATATTGATTGCTACTAATCACGTCAAGTTAGAATCTCTAACCACGAAATAATTTCTTAAAGAGTGCCCAATTCACATGCACCATGTCTGGTGGCTGCAGATTCAAGCATTTCTTTGCTACTCTTCCGTTCCAAACAAACTGAAAAATATTTGACAAATAGTTTCGACATTTTACCTTCTCAATCTGAACGTAATTGATGTAAGGCATTCCAATGTGGGTACAAAGAGGAAAAGTAGGACTAAGTCCACGTTTTCTCCTGTTGACACTAGCTTCAGGTCTGGTTGAATTAAATTTACTTTAAAGCCAAAAATAAAAGGAGGAGCCCATTTTAATAATAAAGAAGTTAACCTCCACTTGGGTTCTAACTCCCTTCTTGACAGATAACCAACTTCTAGTTATAGCTTCAGTTTCTTCCTAGAGCCTACAATACCTTGCTGATGGATTGCATGGCCCGCTTCATATGCGTCCTGATAGGCGAGGTGGAGAGAAGACCCAGTTTAAAAACGTCTATTGAAAGACTTCAACCACAAAAGATAACTCCGCGAGCCCCGCAAACTGTACGAAGCGTTGTTTGTTACAAAAAAAGTGCCTTATTAACTATCCTTGGCCAATGTCCAAACATTGAACAATCGGGGTTTTCAACGCCATGTACCACGTAGTGTAATTTGCGTCATATTGGGAATTCAACTGCCTCAGCAAGAAGTGCTCAAGTTGATTCGGATGCTATGCGTTGCAGTTCGCAGAAAAGTGATTTATACAAAAAATTTCCCACGCAAAAGCATTAAAAGTATTCTTAAGGACAGCCAGCTTGAGTAAAACGTTTCCAATCAGGTTAATTCATAGTTAATGGGGATCCAGAAATTTTAGGCAAATGCGGACAAAAAGATTTGACATGACTTCCAGTGAACCAGATTTGCCTCTTGTATTATTATGTAGCTTATATACTTGCTTCCAATAGATGAATTCAAAACATTAGCATATTTCAGTGTACGACCAATTGTTCCCAAACGGTTTCAGGTATCATGAAAAGGGCACATTGTACTATTTTAAACCTGGCAAATACTTTTTACTCTAGAACTTGTGTTTAAATGTTGCTGCCAACTCCATTGCAGAAAAAAGTGAAATTTTTGAAAGCCCACATTTTTAACCTTTTGTGTGGATTAACCAGGCTTTATGGACCACGGGCTAGCATAGTGGAACAAAACTGAAACAACCTCTTCGATATTGCAGTTGGAGCACCTGAATGTTTTCTCATACTTTTTTTCAATAAAGATTTCCACAGATATTCAACTCCATGCTGAAATAATTAATCATAGTACTGGAACAGGTAATGGCGTGGTTGGCTTGATAGACACCATACCCGCTTGTTATTCAATCGTTCAACGTCCTATTCAAAGTTCTGATAATAGTTCAACATGTTTATTACGATTATTGATGTTTAATGCATCCAATTTTGGAGTAATGTTGGAGACTTCAAGATGCAAATAGCTGTACAGACTTTAGGCCCTGACCGGTCCGGATTCAAATAATTCCGTCCGACTTAATCATGTGACCATATTCTCTCGAATTCGCCGAATCAATATTAAACCTGACAATTATTTCTCAGGAACCATAACATATTTCAGCAACTGAAAAGCAGCCTTCTCTTTAAACTTGTACAAATATATACGTCAGTCTCGCCAATGTCTGCTAAAAATTTCCTGTCTTCTTATAAGTCCTCATATAGGGCACTACGTTCTTCTGCATCACTATGTGCTCCTTGTAACACCCGATATGTCCCTTTCCGTTTCCCTGCGCTTCAAAACTTACAATCGCGATCTATCTCCTACACGAAGCCGGCACTTCACGGTCACATACATAAGCCTAAGCCTGGTCAAGAGTTACACATTACGTTCATCACCAAGGAAGGAGAACAGCTAGAATTCGAAGTCAGCGAAGGTGACAATATTTTAGACATCGCCCAAGCACATAACCTGGATATGGAGGGAGCGTGTGGTGGATCTTGCGCTTGTTCGACCTGCCATGTTATAGTAGACCCTAAGTACTATGATTTGCTTGAAGAACCCGATGACGATGAAAATGACATGCTGGATTTAGCTTTTGGCCTCACAGAAACCTCTAGACTTGGGTGCCAGATCCAAATGTCAAAAGAAATCGATGGAATAAGGGTGGCACTTCCGTCAATGACCCGCAATCTTCAGGCTCGTGATTTTGAAAAATCAAAAAACTAATGCTCGTTCTTGAGCAATTCGTGTTACTGTTTGATTACTGTGTTTCAATTGCAAAATTCTGATTGGCTCTTTAATACCTGTATATAGTTCATAATTTCACTGCTTATCCAGATCTAATAAGATCCAAAAACTTTTCCTTCGACATTTCAGTGGCTAAACCCCAATTAGTAAAACTTTCAGTAAAGAAAAAAATAAAATAAAAAAAATACTCACCCTTCTCTTCCTGCACGACATTTTTGGGACCTGATCCTGCTAATGCACATTTTTGACTGGCCTGAATGGCGTTAAACAGTTTTACAACACCCCTTTGAGCAGTCTTTTTTAGTCGTTTCTCGTATTCCAAAAGCTCCTGTAGATTTTCGCTATCAGCAGAGTATAGTGTCTTTATTCGATCTTTATCAATTCCACTCTTTTTTTCTGCAGCAAGTGCCCGCTTGGCTTTAGCTTCTAACCTCGAAGATTCAAGATCTTTAGCAGATTTTTTTGAGCGTACTAAAATAGGATCTTTTCGATCATGAGCCTTTATCTTTGATCCCAAGATTGCAGTTATAGCCTTTGAAAATGCCTCGCTATCTGTCTTTCTCTTCTTTTCAGGATGAGCATCTTCATCATTTTCACTCTCTTCGCTTTCATCTCCTGACGATTCTTCCACGCTTCCATCGAATTCATCTTGGTACTCTATTTCGTCTTCGGAGATACTCTGAAGACTCTCCTTATCGCTCTCCGATTCTTCTAAAATAAATGCAGGTTAGGAAGAGCAAACGATATAATCCAGTAAAATATACCCTTTCTTTCTGCTGCTTTCTTGGATCCCATAATATATATTTTGCGTTAAAAAGAGTAATAGAAATTTTACAAGACTAACTTTTTCCAAGGATCACAAGAGATAAAAAAACTTCGAAAACTTTGAAAATTGGGACTTTAGGTAATAAAAATGTCATCACGCATCACCTAGGCAACTGTTATAAACAAACATATTTCCTTTTGCTATTCAAACGTCCCTCTCTACAGCCTTTCAACTTTGTATAATCGAGCTCCGTCTCTCGCTAATAGCTTTTAAATCACTTGAACAGTCATGGCTGGCAATGGGGCCAATATGACTCGCTCTCAGGTTCAGCAGTCAGCCAGCATGTTGCCTTCGACACATTCTAGTATACCTAAGATCTCTCGCGGTGCACTTAATTCTGCTCCAAACAGTGCTATTAACTCTTCGATACCTGCTCCAGTATTTTCTAAATCAAAAAACACGATCAAGCCAAAATCCAAAATTGCTGCTTCTGCAACTGCGCCTGGGGTATCTAGAAACTCACTGAAACCAAAAAATGGTCCCACTTCCATACCGAAAGGAAATCCTTTAGTTACACGGTCAAGATCGTCTTTAACCACCACATCGTCCTCGCGCACTTCCACTAACAGTCGGCTGGGCAATACTGCAGCAAAGCCTTCTCCGCCCAATGCCGTGGCAAAGCTGTCACCGCGTAATGCTAGGAATAAAAGTGATTTTTACAGCACTACTAGTAACACAGACATGAACAAAAGTCTGGCCTTGGCTCAAGAAATGATCACAATTCAAAAGGACAGAGAGGAAATACTGGGAAAACAAGTTGCCTCTTTACAGGGCGACAAGATAGAGCTAGAGCAGACCAAATCTAAACTTCAGGACAATATTTCGGAATTGGAGAGAAGTGCTCATACAATGGCGCTCAAAATCAACGAGTTAGAACATTCAGCAGAATTATCGGAAGAGAAGCAGACATATGAGCATGAACTGCGTGTTCGAGATTTAACACACGAGCATCAAGTTACCTTGAACAATTTACGACATGAATATAAATTAAAACTTGATGAAGCTTTAGAAAAGTGCAAGTCAGAGGCGAAGACAACGCTTTTACAAGAAACGAGAACTTTGAAAGATGCCATGGGGCAAAAAGAAGCTGAATTTAAGCAGTTGTTAGAAGCAGAACGGCATGCTCACAAGAAAGAAATTGATAGTTTTACGGCTTTACGTGATCAAAAAGAAGAATCGCTGGAATCAGCAAAGGGCCGTCTGGAAAAGGAGGTTGAACGGTTGGAGAAGGAAAGAACTGACTTTCGACGAGAATCTGAATCTCTCAGAAGTGAATTAGAATCATCAAAGGTAACGATTATCACTACGCCTATTTTTTTTTTTTTTTTGATTTTAGACTAACTGGTTTAGGCCAATCTCTCGCGATATCAGAATGAAGCTTCGAACAACTTTTATTCTTACCAAGCCAAAATTGAGAAGCTCGAGTTTCAAGTTAAAGAACAGCAAGATACAATTCAATCTTTGGAATCAAATGTTTTGACTGCACAAGCTGAAAAAGATTACGCTAAAAATAAATTATTTCAAGCCGAAACATCTCGGCGGAAGCTGCATAACCAGATACAAGAACTTAAAGGAAACATTCGAGTATATTGCCGCGTTAGACCTCTGCTAGACGACGAAGCTGGCTCAGTTGATTTAAATTTTCCGGATATGGATGAAGATGGACAGCAGTTAGAACTCTCTGTTCAAAATTTAAGTGGAATGCCCAGTGACATTGACTCTCCAAACAAAATTCATTCCTTCTCTTTTGACAAGGTTTTTAACCCATTTTCTACTAACGAGCGAATTTTTGGAGAAGTATCCCAATTGGTTCAAAGCGCTCTTGATGGATTTAATGTTTGCATTTTTGCATATGGGCAGACAGGTTCTGGAAAAACGTACACAATGTCTTCTCCCGCAAACGGAATAATTCCTCTTGCCATCAATCAAATATTTGAGACTGCTGAATCACTAAAAGAAATAGGCTGGGAGTATGAATACCAGGGTGAATTTCTGGAGATATACAATGAAAAGATTTTGGATCTCTTAAAGTCTGACGATGTGGAGAAAAAATATGAAATTAGGCATGACGCATTGAAAAAGTCAACCACAGTAATCGGCCTGACCTCAGTGAGACTTGATAGCCCGAAACAAGCCGGATTTATTCTTGGAAAGGCATCCAAAAATCGCTCGGTTGCTGCAACACTTGCAAATGAACGATCTTCGCGTTCTCACAGTGTTTTCATCTTAAGACTTTCTGGCTACAATAAAGTCAGTGGCAAGACCCATACTGGAGTTCTCAATTTAATTGATTTAGCAGGATCTGAGCGTCTTTCCCATTCTCAAGTTACTGGAGATCGCCTGAAAGAAACTCAGGCAATCAACAAAAGTTTAAGCTCCCTTGGCGATGTAATCGGCGCCCTTGGAAACGCTAAAGACGGCTCTCATGTACCATACAGGAACTCCAAGGTAGGCATAACCAAGCATTTTTTTGTAATATTTTGTCCCTTCTAACTTGCATTTTAGTTGACCTATTTGCTGCAGTACTCATTGTCGGGTAGCTCGAAAACCTTGATGCTTGTTAATGTTTCGCCACTTCAAGCTCATGCAAGTGAAACTATAAACTCTTTGCGATTCGCTACTAAAGTAAGTACTTGAATATGCTATCGAAATTCAAAACTAACATAGGTGTAGGTGAACAACACTCACATTGGGAGCGCAAAGCGGCTAGTATAGTGACTAGGCAGTTCTTACCTATATTTTCTTTCCATCTTTTACGACTCTAAAATTTTTGTATTGTGTGACGGCGATTACTTATTTGATTGATAGTTTTGTTTCTAGTTTGTTTGCTCTTTTAATTTGTTGAGCATAAATTATTTATTTACAATTTTTCTATCTCCTTCTATTTACACCAGATCTGTAACAGAAGTTTTTCCCTCCATTGCTAGTTTGGAGTTGATGTTGTGTCTCATATGGTCTTCGCTGTCGTTATCAGGGTTGATTTCATCCAGCAAATATGTTTTTAAGTTCCCTTCTTCTAACAGTCCACTCCATTTTCCCGGATAGTGGACTGATGCCCACGAAGAAACATCCAGCTTCCTATTTTCGAGCAGAGTCCAATTGTATAAGGCACCGATGGTATCTTTTGTGGGTTCAATTCCCTTAGAAGGCATCCCCTTGGCAATGTCCAATGCTCGAACGTAGAAACCATGGTAGCAGTTTGCAATAATGTATTGTCTGTAATTTTCATCATTGGGCTTTACCCCGCTGTCGATCAAGTTATGCCACATTTGTTCCACATCTTGAATAGATACTTTAGTGCAGACTTTCAACATGATAGTATAAGAATCATTATTGGGCCCAAGTTCTTCAGGGAAGGATAACATTTGAGACCAGATCTCGACTGCTTGCTGAGTGTCGTCAAGCTCGCAGTAGGCATGCATTATTTCATTTAGCAAAGGAGTCTCTGCTTCAATAGAAGTATCCATTTTGAAAAAGGTGTGTAATTCAGACACCCCTTGCAAGTAACCAGATTGGCCAAATTCCCGAAATAGCAAAGAGTAAATGGCCTCATCTGGAGGCCTACAACCTGTAGTTTTGCTTCGGTTCCTCAAATTTTTTAAAATCAAAAGTGCCGCATCTGGTCGCCCTAGCTTACAGAAATGTTTCATGATTCCGAAATATGACTCATAAGGTGCATCAAAATATCTCTGGGAAAGCCCGTAAATAAGCCACGAATCCTTGTAATTTTGACAAGAAAGAGCATATGAATAAAGGGCGTCGTAAATCTTGGGCTCTGCATCCCTGGGTAATGTTCGACTTTCGGTTCCAAGTTCATCTTCCAAAAACTTTTCGCAATCTCCAACGTAATCGTATGATAGAAACAATTTCAATAATGACGCCTGGGCATCATAGCCAACCGTTTTTGAAAATGTTCGAATTTGCTGGTAGGTTTTAAATATTTGGAAAACCTCTGACGCCATTTCGTCACACATGGCAACAATAAGGTTGTCTAATGACTTTAAATATGCACCATCTGCCGAATCCCATTGAGATCCCTCCTTTAAACTGTCTTGAAATAGTTGTACTGCCATATTAACATTATTGTCGTTCAAAGAAGAATTCATAAGAATCTCGTATGTTTCCACATTTGTTTCGAGCCCATACTCATCAGAAAGGGTTGAGAGAAGAGACTTCAATTCATAAAGTCCATGATTCGTTTGAATTAAAATCTCGATAGCGTTGTTAAGAACAGATTCAGTAATTTCCAGTCCACCTGAAAGAGATAAATCAAAGATTTTAATCAATTTTGAACTCTCACGTTCGGAATTTAATTTCCAGTAAAATGCTAGCTCGAGATCATTCTCTTCTCGAAATTCAATTGATTCTAATAGGGAAGACACAATATCTCGAGAACTTGAGTACCTTAGATGTGTGATTGTGAGAAGTTTCAAAAATTGCCGCTTTACAGAATCCGATCCAAAATCCAATCTGCCAATATCGACAGAGCTATCGAAATATTTTAAAAAGTTGTAGGCTCCCTTAGAGTTCCGAGTCTGCAAAAATGTATCAAGGATTAGCATCAAAGCAGAGACATTGGTATGCTGACTCTTTTCCTCAATAGCGTTATCTTTAACAAAATCAAAAAAAATATTTTGCCGTGATTTGTCCTTTAGATCAGTTAATTTTAGAGATTTCAGAGCAGTTATCAAAGCCTGATGTGAGGGAATTGAGCCTTGTTTCTTAAAGGCAGAAAACAGTAAAGGCATGCAAGAAAATTTGATATTCGGGAAACTTGCAACTTGAATTGCTAGATTGAAATTTTCCTCAGAAAATGGACCATAGACGTGAAGAATCCACTGTAGCAATTTTTTGGCTTCCAGAATCTTTTTTTGAGCATCCAAAAACTTGAGGTACTCTAAACTTGCTTCTAAAACTTGTTGCTGGGTGAGCTTCTTGGTGGATTGTATGACTGAAAAAACTTTTGGAATCAGATTTATGTCGGTTAAGGAATAAGAACCATTTCTAACAAGAATAAAATAAATTTGACACAAATCCTGGATGGGTAAACAAAAATTAGATGCTGATTCAGACTCTTTCAAAAGTAGCAAAACCGAAGTTTCGAGTAGGCTTTTAAAAGTAGAATATCCTATTTTTTGAGGAATTGGAGATAAAGAAGGAGGTAGGCTTGACAGAAGGGTCAATAAATTGGACTTAATTAAGTAGTAGTTTAGAGAGTCTTTGCCAGGGGGAGCAGCCAAAGACTCTTTCAACTTTCTGGCATTTTGTGAGATGATCTCGTCCAGCGATTCTGTAACATTTCCATCTTGATCTTCTAATGTATCAAAAGTCTCCCACGTTTCGCGAGCTAGAGATTTTTTAACAAATGAACTGTAAATCTTGGAAGGTGAAAATCCCCTTCGAGACTTGGAAGAGTAAACCCGCAACGTCGCTCTTCTTAAGCCAATTATCAAGCTTTTGCCCTGTCTTGCAATAGGAACTCTTGCAATTCCTGTCCAATGAGACGGAACCGATGGAGATGCTCTTAACAAGTGCTTAACATAAGGCATTTTCAGTCAACCACTAGCTCATGACCATAAACTGGAACTGGGGTTCAAAAATTTAAGGAACCGGGCCTGACAAATCAGTGGAGTCTGTTTAAATCGCGGGCCTACTAAGTGACCAGCAAAAGGTGAGCTTGGGTGAAATATTCTCCCCAGGGCAAGGTTACTTACATAAATAATATGAGCATGCTAGTAATAAGAATATCCAGTTATTACATAATATGATTGGCACGTGGATGTAAATGTCTGAAAAGTCATGGGACCGAAATAATTGGGCCTAAATGTCACTCTAACTAAAAATCCAATGTTCCATAATACTCTTTTTCCAACAGTAACGTCTCATCTCTCTTTCTAAGAAGTTTTGTTATACTCTCTTGTGGCTTTTCTCTTTTCGTTTTTCTTGTTCTTATTCATAATCTCTATATGAGCTTGTAGATTTTCCTTCGTTCCTTACTAGCATTCTTCTTTATTCTAATGCCTCCAATAACTGGCATCGCAAAGCCTTCTCCACCTCATTTACAACCACAGCAATCACAGCATCCCCAGACCCAACCTCACCGCCAGTTAACACGCACCCTTTCCTCCCGCCACAACCAGTTATCCAACGCCACCAGTATAGGGATAACGTCTGATCTTGTTCGGGAATCCGGTCAACAAAAACACCCATACATCCCCAGAAGGCAGAGTTCCTCCAGCCGGCTATTTAGCAAAAGACCTCTTCCACTAACGCAGTTTAAACCAAATCCTAATAACGGTGGAGAGAGAACTGTGAATAACACAAGTGGCTCAGCGAACTTCAACACCAAGAATTCCTCATCCTTCCCTAATTGTCTTCCGCCTCCAGTCAAAAGTGCAACTCTATCAAAACCCAAAGGTTCAATATTAACACTGAGTCCACAGAGTATTGTTCTGCTAGACCCCACTGATTTAGAAACGGTCTATTCACTATGGACAGTGTTTTCAAAGTGTTCAGAGGTGTTGGAGAATGGCAAAAGACTTGAAAACATGTCTTGGAGACTTTGGAACAGGGAACTTTTAACATCCCTCGACGGCGATATGGAGTTTAACCAGACACATGTTCCATCTTCACACAGTGATAGAACTGCGTCAAGTACTTTGGGATACGCAACTCAAAATGGGTTGCAATCTCAAGATTCCCAAAGTCTTCCTCAATCTTCTAGTAGCAGACCGAAATTTAGCTCAAACATTTCTGTTCCCGATTTGTATCAGGTACCAAAACTGTCATCTTCTGTGGAATCGTCTACTTCTTCATGTACTACGTCGTCGAACACAAAGGGATCTAATGACAGATTGCAAACACCTAAACCTGTCTCGCCGAATTTGCCAGATGAGGGTGCTCACACAAGAGAACTCCAGAAGGAGAGAAACAGCAATCCATCTCATGGAAGCCTTCAAAGGAGGCGACCAAAGAAACTTTCGGGGGACAAATTGCGAGAACTATTCAAATTATTTAGTCCTGGTACCCACGATGAAGACTGGAAAGCAATTGGGACAAGCCGTGCTCCCCCTTCCGGAACAGCCAAAGCTCAGACCAGTAGCAAGCAGCAAGATAAATTCCACGGAATCTCCAATAGTTCCCAAGAATCAACTATACTTCGACCTTCGAACGGAGTCGAGCCCACAAAATCATTTTCCTCCCTTGATTCAGCCACTCGCAAGAATTCTTCCCTGTTTCAAAATACATCAGGTTCACAGAATTTTATACCGACATCTCGACTGGAGACTGCTCCTCAGAATAAATTAAATCATGCACTTGGCAAGGTCCCTGCTTGTAAAAAGCAGTCTCAAACTTTGTTAGAACCTTCAGCATCTGCCTCTAATTCACACCCTAGGCAATATACACAGAATCTCACTAATTCTAAGCAGCAGCTTTCATCACTGTTCCCCAATAAATCTACAGTTCAAAATGGCGACCCCGTTCCGAAGGCACCGACTTTAACGGGGGCAGCACCTAAGGTTCCTTCTAATTTATCCATGGCTCATTTGGCGACGAAAAGCTCGAGCAATCTTGGTGCAACCAATTCTAACGCCAAGTTGTTTAGAACAAATTCTTCTATTCAAACTAACAGAGATGCCTCTCGCCGCCCGTCACTATTTTCGCGACCTAGCCAGTCGTCTAGAACTCTCGCCCGAGATAAATCTAAATCCAATTTCTTAAAATCTTCTAATAGTGACAAAACAACTAACTCTAAAACCTCATTATCTGAGTATTCTGGTGCCGATTCTAGCGACGCAGATGATGCATCTGATACCGACGCTGATTCAGAATCTGGGTCTGACTTTGAAGGTATTGATTCTAATAGATCGAGACTTACCTACAAGCATCGAACTTCAACGTCTACTTCAATTGTTCGTGGATTTTCTCCTTCGGCTATATCAGTTTCTGCTATTCCCAAATCAAGTCAGACTTCAATGAAACTTTCCACTTCATCTACTTCTAAGGCGGCATCAAAATCCTCTGCTTTTGAGATGACCAAAGCGCGTCCCGATAAGGTTCCTCGAGAAAAAATGTTCTTCATTGAGTCTTCTTCTCCATCTGAAAGCGAAACAGGTATGAATTCTGTATCGTCACAAGGTGACTTTTCTGATGCCCCTCATAAGGTCAACTCAGCTGAAAGCTTGACAAATCTTGTCAATGCTGAGCGTCATGCTTCCTTATTTTCTCCTCAGCCAAGTACCCAATCTAAATCACAAACGTCCCCGTCATTTGATCATAGGTCTATTTCTGGGCCGCTGGAGGCAGTTAGCGAGCACGACGACAGTGAAGCAGGGGAAGCGGAGGACGAAGATTACGAGGACGAGGACGATGACAACTCTGCGTGGGATTCAGTTGATGATGAAAGTGATTCTGAGTACTTTGACGAGAAGGCATTTTTACGAGATGATAACAAACCAAAACCGCTGG
Organism: Geotrichum macrosporum; assembly: GCA_030463045.1. NCBI lineage: Eukaryota > Fungi > Ascomycota > Dipodascomycetes > Dipodascales > Dipodascaceae > Geotrichum > Geotrichum macrosporum. The sequence continues at coordinate 12,149 of JAKVQY010000194.1, forward strand.
TCAGGCCTTCTCTATTGTCTTCCTTATTTCTGAATAAGCCTGAAAAACTTATAGAGGAGCAAGAAACCCGAAATGTCAACGGCACTTTGTCAGAAAAACTTTACATATCTCCGGAAAGTTCACCCAAGGCGCAATTTTCGGGTTCTGACAAACGAAATATACCACTTCTAGAACGATCACAATCAACGACTCAGCCGAGCTCTAATTTGGCTGTGGCTGCTAAGATGTCGTCTGGTAATAGAGATGACGGACTTACACTATTATCTCCTCGTACCACGAGGCGAAACATGCTGGCTTCAGAACTCTCAGAGTCAGTAAGGCGTGATCTTCTTTGGGAACGCAAGCAGATTAGTGCGCTCAATCCTGTTCGTGTTTCACATTCTCACGTTGTCGACTTAGATAATAATGATCGAAAATACTCCAATGCTGCAGACGCTGATTCCAATGATCTGGTTAGTAGGAACGATGCAGGCCCAACTTCTAGGGGAGCCCGACTAATAAGACGACACACGTCATCTGATGTCCCTGCCTTGAACCGTAAAAATTCACGATCGAAGCTAACAATGCCTGATGAGTCATGGAAGCAAGACTTGGAGGAAGACACGAGAGGAGACTTCAACTATCACGCTCGTGGATGGTAGGAATGTGTTGTTTTTAAGTGGTGGAGGAGAGACCTGCTTTTTAGTCCAATTTTATTTATTTTTTCCGCATGTATATCTTTATCTTATTTCGTTTTCTTTTTCTATAGCATTAAATTAGGGATATTGAATTTCAAAGTAGCAGGGGTTCTAGCCTCTCTGATTAATAAAAACTGGGAATGATTTCCTCAGTGAGAAGTCTAAATTTCTTGAGTCTACACCGAGTGAGTTCAAAGTTGGGCTGCTTCTGGTGTCACTGTTTTTAGCAGTAAGCAATTTTAAAGAACAGGACTCTAATCGCAGTAGCAAAATGGTATCTGTATAAGATTAGAAAAGAAAAAAAAGTATCCTATGCTTATAAAAAAAAATCAAATAGTAAAAAATAAAAAAAGTAGAAAAAAATACATATAAAACATTTAACTGCTGAGATCTAGAGACAACTAAGAGAACCACTCAAAATACTAGACGTACTAAAGCGTTTGTAGCTCTTGCGTATCAACTTTGATGAATGAGGCTTGAGCTTCTGTATAATCCTTATCAAGAGTAATATGGCCAACTGTTGAAGGTGAAGGTGCCCCAATTAGATCTTCCGTGCTAGGCTGCAAGTAAAATCTAGGTTTACAAAATGCGCTATGTTGAGAGAACCGCTGGGTATCGTTACCATCATCTGAGCTCAAATTATTTGAGAATTGGTTGGGAAGCATCGGGAGAACCGGCAAGCTATTGCGACGCAGTTGAGGTGAATCTAGGATAAATTCACTACTACCTACAAAAGAGATTCCATTTGTTTCCGACATTGAACGAGTTTTAATGAGAGTTAAGTCTTTTAAATTGCTTGTCGTGTAATTTTCTCGCTTGTGTTGCAACTTGAGTTCACTCAATGGATAGTTATACCAGTCCAAGTCAGGAGTTATGCCAGGGGTGAAACTGAGAGTATTAGTTTTTTTGTCCCAGTCAAACGAGATATGCCTAGAATATGCAGGCGCCAGATGAGAGTCAAAGCTCTCAGAAGTCACAGCAAGAACTGCACCAATTTGATTGATTGAATTGTAACATAATTCACAAGCGTCGTATAATCGGTTAAATCCAATTTCCACGCTATCCTCCAAATTATTCAAATGAACATTAGATCCAATATTCTTCAAGAGTAGATTAGAGCAGTTAGAAAAAGACGAATCTTCATAAGCTTTGAAATTACCACAGCTTCGAGTAGCGATACGTTTCTTTAAGTTGGAAACAAATTCTTTTTTGTTACGACGCAGAAATTGATACCATACATTGAGCAATTGAGCATAGTTTGCGTCCTCGTCAATCATGAATTGATTGTTTAACAATTCGCATAATGGAACGTTGGCATTTAAAGTATCAGTTGGGCCTGGACCTGAATACAATTTAGTAGCGAGACGCGACACTTCACTTTCGGCCGCATTTTCAAGTGTTACATCTTTAAAATAGTCTGTCAGCTCTTGCTCATGCTGATCTATAAACACATTCATAGGAATCATCCACGGTTCTTTCATGCCAAATCTACTTCGATTGGCAAACCCCATAATAATCTTGGTGACAAGTGTCAATGATCGTTGCACATGCACATGTTGGTGAAAATTGGTCAACCCAAACAGTTTTGGGTTCATCAGAGCGGGGCAAAAAAATCGGAGAAACAAAAAGCCTGCAACGCAATTAAATATAGAGGAAGGAGGTTGATGTAGTTTTGTAATCAATTCAGAGCTCATATGGCGAAAAATGATTTTAAAGCAAATTGGCATTTCGTTTACGGCAGTTTTAATGAAATGCCAAATTTGAGAAGAAAATTCCAGTAGCTTTGCTTGGTTTGCTACAATGATACTTTCAACTTTAGTGCTGTCATCCAAGTCGATCCTAGTCGGATCAATTTCAAGATTTGGGCTGGTGTCTATGAAGGCGCGCACAAAATTTCCAACTGTACATTCAAGATGGTCTTGGCCTACCAATGTCATGAATCGTTCCAGTGATTTTGTGACCATGCTGTTGCCACGAAACAAAGTATTTGCAATGTTCTTTTTGAAGTCTAATTGATTTTCGGAGCACTTTGCGGCAAAGCAGCCATGTCCATGTTTCTGGATAACAAAATTGCGGATTTTGTCTATTTCGTACGTTATCAAAGCAGAAATCCAGCCGACTGCAAGACTTGGGGAAGAATTGGCCAGTGAAATATTCAGAAATAAATCGCTTAATGTCGTCAACTCAGTATTTTGACTCTCATCTTCGGATACCACGACGTGAGTAAGTTTGGACCAAGACAAAGACTTGAGAGCCTTTCTCACTGGATCATAATACTCTGATAAAGCTACCATAACTTCACGCATGTGGATTTTGATACAAATGGAGCCTTTCCCATTTTCAAATGGGTACCATTGCTCTACTTCTTCATTAACTTTGAGGTCATGATGACTGAGAACGACTGTACCATTAACAATATCGTTTTTTGGATCATCTTGTACACGACTAAGAAGTCGAAATGAAATATTCGGGATTTCCAGCACAGATATATCTGGGAATTTAAAGTCTTCTTGCCAAAATGGAGAGGCTGTTGCTTTTGATAGCGAAGTTCTTCCCCAAATGCGGCCGGCAGAAGAAACTTCAACGTAAAGCTCGGGATACGCTGATCTACACTGTCTCGAATGATGAGTAACCTTGGCCTCAATAATCCGCAAACTTAGATTCCTGCGCAGACGCAGAGATTTCTCAGGGTTGCCTGTAGAAGGAGCCAGTACTTCCTGCCGAGCCAAGCGCTTAAGCGTGCGATACCAAGTCCCAAATTCTCGCCGGCTTTCCAATTTGAGGTAAATTGCGGTGTCAGTATTATTAGACGCCGATTTGGTATGTTTTATAAGATCAGCATATTTGTCTTCGTAAGAAGAGCATTTCAACTCGGAGCGGAGGTTTCCAATTAACAGGACATTGTTAAGATAAAACACAGAAAAGTCTAGCTGGCATATTCCAGAAGTCAGGATTTGACTGATATTGACTTGGTGAAGAAAGGAGCCTAGTGCATCGAGGAACTCTAATGAACCATTTTTTCGGAGTATGGTGGTGACTGATTTCCAATTGGTGGGCGTAAATGGGGTATACTTCTGACCCTCAGCACAAGTACTAGAAATTTCCGATTGCAAAATAGAAGACTCTGATTGAAATGATTTTAATGAAGGTGCGTAGACAAGAGTTGTAGTTTGCAATAAGACTTCACTTGAAGTTTCTAGGTTAGGCTCAGGAAAGTACTGCTTTGATATTAATCCCGCAAGCTTGAGATTTGAGTGCAAAGTGAGGGTTGCAATCCAGTCATAGAAGACATCTAATTCATTTGAAGGAAATGAAAGAACAATGGTGTTTATTTCATCCGATAAAGGAAAAATGCCAATTTGATTTTTATCCACATATACTGAAATGTTTGAGGCACGAAGATCTAGAGCACACTTGACTCCGAAGTTTTTTTCTGATAGAAATAGCTGAGATTCTTGTGAAATCATTCCCACACCACTTGTATTGTTAGAATCAGGGCTGAAAAAAACATTGTATTGAAATACTCACGATATCCAATATCCGTCGTCAATGCAATATCGGACGCTAGTTTCTGAAACCTGTCCATTGGACCATTGTATTTTTTGCAGGATTGTCTGTTTTATTTTTTCAGAATCTAGTAAAAGAATGTTAATTTAATACCCAATATCCAAGAGGACGTGAACGAACCATAACTATTTGACTTGGCAGTGGATAGTCTTGTAGAATTGGAAAGATGTAGACTGTTTGCCTTACTAGCCTTGGTTATCATGTTGGCGTGAGCATAATTCAAAGATGTCGTGAGTCCATGGGTCTCTTGTTTCAAGTCAAACTCAGAAACCCTTTTTGGCTTCGAGGGAAAGAATAGAGATTTTCTAAAGTAATTGTACTTAATTTGACGCTTGCCATTTAGATTAGGAAGAAACTCTAGAAAATTTTGATACTGAAAGTGAGAATGATGGGAATCTAAAGAGTTGGGGTTATAAGAGTTTGTGCTGTTTTGAGAGCGTTGTTTGCTTAGCGGGCTCATCTGAGATCTCTCCTCCTTAGAAAGCTGGGAAATGCAATTATGAGAGGAGGAATAAGAAATAAGATGAGGATTCGAGGAAGCAGTTGCAAAAGAGGATTCTGAGCATGTACGAGAGTAAGATGTTAATGAACCGGAAAAGGAACCCTTTAAACGAGGATTGAGACTATTGTAATTAGACTTTGAGTCAATATGTGGTAAAAATTGAAGGGTTCCAGAAGGGTGTGACGCCGCCAAAATGTTCAAATTTAATTGAGAGTAGCTTTCCAACGGAGAAGCAGTGATGTGATTCTTTTTAGATTTAGGAGCAAAAAAATAGTTGCTCTTTTCAGCAACGGGGAACTGCTCCACTGGAGACGAGCCAGACGACTTGGTGCCTTTAGTACAAAGAAACTGAGGCGGTTGGTGGGATAGCTGTTGATCTGACTGAGTTGACAAAACGGTGCTTATTGAGTCTTGAGAGTCTACAGAAGTAGTGGAGGAATTGGAATTAAAAGATTTTTCGAATTCATTGCGAGAGATTGAACGGGAAGCAGGTTTGCGTCTGAGCTTTTTGAGCGGCCACAGCCGTAGGGATTTTGTGTGTTGAGGATAGTGCTGTCCTTTACTGTCGTTGCTTCTGCTGTCTGATACAAAGTAATTAAATTTCTCCATGGCAAAGTCAAGAGTGGGCAAGTTGGTGAAGGTCTCGATGGTTCATGTATTAAAAACTTGGCGTCCAGAGATGAAAATCGTGAATGTAGAAGCGGAGATGTTTTCTAGAAGAGAAATTTTCTTTGTCTAGAAGGGGTTCCATGCAGGAAAACACGAAGTATGAAGCAAAGAGGTAATTTTAACAGCTGCGTCGTGATTTTTGAAAACAGGGAAAATGAAATAGTCCTGGGAAGCGAAGTTTCTCAAGTCGAGATCATGAAGAAGAAGAAAAAAAAATTAGAGAAACGAAGAAACGAAGAAACGAAGACATGAGAAATGAGAAATGAGGTAAAAAGGGGAGCAGTTTCGAAGTTCAATATGTAAAACAATCCAACGGTGTTTCTTTTTTTTATTTTCATTTCTCATTTCTCTAGAGGGACAAGATATATTAGCAATTCAAGCAGCACCATCAAGCCCGAAAATCAAAGTTTTTCAATCAAGCTAGCCTACGCATCTGAATACGTTTTGGTCGTAGATGGGCTGATGATGCACTGCTGTTGCGCTGCTTCTGCGTCTTATTTCAATTTGGCAGGCAGGAACTTTGAATCTCGCTTTTAGATCTCAAACAGTGAACGTTTAAAACGTATCGGCGAATCGTATAAACAGATGCACAAAGCCTGTTTTAATGTGCGAAAAGCTTGTTCCACGTTAAAATTTGATTCTCAAACCTGTGGGCTGCAGTACAAGCAGCCCAAAATCCTCATTTATATCTCAATCTGCTGCAGTTGCATTGCCTCCACAACATGCGCGCTCCTGAACCTGCCTAGCAAAGTATAGATCCAGCTTCTCGCAGAACAATCTAGGCCCATCTTGGTTATTTCTTTGGTCAAATAAATAGACGGCATGAAACTGTCATGGTGAAATCAATCAAATTTAAACTGAAACACCTGTCATCGCGATAAAAGACAAACGTATCTGACAACCTGTTGTGTAATCAAAATGTGCCAGCAAAGTTCTGGAATATTTCCTTTCCCATTCCAACTTTCTCTGGCGTTGAATGGAAAAAACTCAAAGTTGTCACGATATATGGATGACACGAATTTCGAATTTGGAATTCGGGCGAGAAGTTAAATTAAAAAAAATTACAAAAAATTACGTTGACATTAGGTAATATTACCAAAAAAATTCTTCTACCAAATACAGGAAGCGAGGAAGACTGTAGTGAAAAAGACTATCAAAGGGTAGTCGAAACAGGCAGAAAAAAGCGTAAATAAGCTTGGATAAATAAGCGAACTGCAAGAAATAGAAACAAAGAAGACTTCAAAAAAGACGACATCACAATCAGTAATAATCATTAACATACATTGCGCAGAAGAAAAACGGTATTCTGTCCTTCTCCGAGATATAAGCGAGTGCAATTCTAGTAGCGGCAAAACGCTACCTGCCTTTGCGGGGGAAATCTGCCATTCCAGTTGTCCACCGAGCAATCAGAAATCATTCAATTATTGCATGGCCAAAAGCTCACTTAAAAAATCAAATGTACGCCAAACTACTTCTTTGATTTTCTCGCCAATTCTCACACAAATTTACGCCTAATTCAACCTCATTCATATACAATGTTCAAATCGGCCATCTTCAAGCGGTCTCTAGTTAGGTCCTATTCCTCTGCCATTGCCACTGAAATCAAGTCCCGAGGCCCCTGGCACTACCTAAGCGAGCCCATTTCTTCTAATAACGTTGAGAAGCTCGACGCGTCTTTTTCTGAGTATATTCCATCTTACCAGGGATCTCGGCAAGAAGGCCAACAAGTCCCACCTGGCTTTCACTTGATTTTTTTCAACAATGTCAGTCCAGAGTCCAATCTATCCTCAGATGGCTATCACAAAAGTCAAGCTCCAGATGATTCCAAGTTTCCGGCTCGTATGTGGTTGGGCGGCAAACTTGAGTTCAACCCTGAAGCTGATCAACTGACAGTTGGCTCTCTTGGCTCCGCAAAAGAGATAATTAGTGGAACCCGGTACAAATCTACTCAAGTGGGATTTGCCACTGTAGAGCGCTTGGATGTTACTATGGAACGCTTCTTATATGGATCGGGGCTAACTAGAACTCAATTGGATCAAGCCACGGATACCCAGTGGGCTGTCAAGGAAACTAGATCACTGGCCTACTTTTCTCCCGAAGCCAGCGCAAATCGAGAATCTACCTTTAACCGATTTCTCCAACGTTAGTGTAATAAACTTGCAACTACTACGTTCTCTACTAACATTTTTTTATCAGCTCCTTCCAATGCTACTCACAGACTTTCATTAACACCCTCCAATGTTCTTTTGTTTAGATATTCTGCCCTAACTTTCAATAGTCATCGTATTCATTATGATCCGCTTTATAGCCAGAAGATTGAAGGTTTACCTGATTGTATCGTTCATGGTCCTTTGTCACTCTCGCTGATCCTCAACTGGATTTCAAGCTCTGTCTTGCCAAAGGACGCAAAGATCAAATCTCTCTCATACAAGAATCTCCTACCAATGTTCGTCAACCAAGAACTAACACTATGTGCATCTGTCTCTTCCTCTAAAGAAATCACAGCTTGGATAGAAAACCACCGAGGATCTCTAACTATGACAGGAAGTGTCAGGTTATACTAAATAGACAATAAATATCAAATTCCATTTACCTAGTAAGTGCTCTGCAAGAAGGAAGCTCTGTCTTAAAATACCATTTCTCTTCAATTAACCTGTTCTCAATCCCAGCCCAGTATTGACGTTTTGACTCGCTAGGATTCTTCAAGTCAACATCAGCCAGTTTTAACCGAACAATAAATTTTTTACCACCAGCCTCAACAATTTTATCGGACTTCTTAACTGCTCCTAAATGATCACTATCACCAATAGATACGAATAGTGTACAGTCACGGGCAGCTGTGGCGACTAAAAAATCTTCATCCAGCGCCTGGTTCCTAGAATCGTACCACAAAATACCTCTTTCGTCAAGAGCTTGAAGTTTTTTTAATTTTTCAAGAAGAGGTGATTGAAAAAGTGCCTGTTCAACAATCTCTGTTATGGGGCATGATTCGGGAACGTGATGGCTGAGATGAGCCAAAAATCCCCTTAAAGAATTAGTGAATGCATCGTGATCATTTGAAACAAGGTCTAAAGGACAAATGCTGGGTTCCTTGCCCCTCATGTATGCCAGTGCACATGTACGGCATCTTATGCTATCATCACCACTGTTGGGCGATTTTAAAAGCCATTTTGGTTTGAATTCAAGTACAATCTCGCGTAATTCTTTGGTACCTTCAGGCAAGCTACAGAGTGTCAGCGAGCACGATTTGCTTGTCAAAGTTGTCGTCTTTAAATTGGCATTAAATGCTGATTCCATGAGAAAGGCATGTTTCTCGCTTTCGTCCAACAAGGTGTCGTTTCGTTGATGTTCCGCCAAAGGCCTTGAGTTAATTGCGCGAGCAAACCCTTCGGCTAAGGTAACCAATTCAGTGTTAACATAATAGGCTTCAAGAGCTGGTACTACGTGTTTTTGGTAAAAATTATTCACTACTATTGTGCTTGGGCTACCCTCCACGAGCTTACGAACTCGTAACAACTTACCTGCGTATTGTGGGAGTTGGGATTTGAGAATCATATTTGCGGCTCCCTCAGCAAAGTATGACCAGTTCTGAGGCTTCAATTCCAGCTCTTCTTCAGACATAACTGGAAGAATTTGAATCCAATTAAACGTTTACATACAGCTCAAGGAAATCTTGCCGAGTCCTTAGTTAGACTATCTTTTTTTTGCGTTCAAACTGACCTTTAGACTTTAGAAAAGAAAAAAAAAAGGGTAAGGTTTTTTAAATGATACTTTACATTGTGACAGTGGAGGAACAAACCATTTCTGTATTTGAGGAAGTATAATTCTATCTTCGTTAATATTAAAGAATAATGTTATATGCACTTAATATATTACTGGCACAATGATTTGATTTTAAATGAAAATAAAATTCCTACAATTCCACGGATTCTATGGAAAATGCCAACTAATTGGGGGAATGCC
>JAKVQY010000195.1:0-21439 GCA_030463045.1 Geotrichum macrosporum
GGGATCTGTTATCAAGTTTCAGACCTTTGACAATTATAAGTACCATAAGCAGCTCTAGAAAAGTGTGTTTTACCGTATTCAACACTCTCCTAGTATTAAAACTTATAAAATTATTATAATAAACACATTTCCAATGAGAGTCGACCCAGAAAGGTAGCGACTAAATGTGAAGGAGCTAATGGGCCTTGATTTGCTACTCTGCATCGCACTGACGCGGTACTCAAGAATTTACAAAAGTGATGTTTAGCTTGCATTTTGATTCACTTTTACTATTGAATAATCAAGATAATGAAAAAAATTAGCTACAGATTATTTTCTAGAATTGTAGATTTCATTCCTACTGAAGTTTTACATAATAATAAACTAATATTTCATCACCTGCTAAAGTTCGGTCAATAAAAGAATAATTGCGTCCAAATGAGACGATACTTCAATGTTTCAGAAGCAAAAGGCTAATTCCGGCAATGTTTATAGTGGTTCCGTAAAAGATTAGAGTGCTAGGATTGACTAGTCGATCTAGAAAATTTGCTGCCAAATGCAATACAAGTCAATTTTAGCCCAGGCACGTAAAGCATACGAAAAGACACTCTCGCCTAATTGAAAGTCAATCTTTCTACGTATAATAGTGGCTTCTGTGCACATTTGAAATTGCTCGGGTTTTGGTTGCAAGAAAGCAGAAATTGAAACACGAAGTAGAATATAAATGAAACCCATGGAAAGAGATGAGCGTGTGGTAAATAGTTCAAATTTTGATAAGGAGGTGGAGAATAACTCTTCTTTCGAAGATTAAGTCGCTACTATGACTTTCAGACTATATTTGCTATATCTTAAATTTGAAAAATTATTGTAAGTCATTAGTGACGTTTGAAGCAAATATATAAGCTAAACATAATAATACAAGAAGCAAATTATATTTGGCTAGATACAGAGTCATTATTTACTATTTGAATACTGAAGAGCCAGTTTACTCTGAATTGGTGAATGAAAGTGATGAATTCAATACTGAAGAAGAAATAGCGGAGGATATTGTTAGCTATTAATAAGTCATTAGTGACGTTGGAAGCAAATAAATAAGCTAAACATAATAATACAAGAGGCAAATTATATTTGACATGTACTTCTAAAAAATTCAAAAGTAAGGTTCTACGACAGACTTTATAAATGCTCACTTGTTTATCTCCAGGCACAGAATAAGACCTCAACCAAATATAAACTGCTTTCTTCATAGTTAGACTTCTTATCAGATACTAAAGGGGAAGCTCATATAACAGTAAAAAGAAACTCATATTGATTTAAACAAGAAAACGCAGACCCTATAAAGATATCAAATGGCTATTCAAGACCTCGTATATACGGATTTCAGCAATGTTGCATTTGTGAATTTGCCCTTCTTGAGTTATCGCTGAACCAGTTGTGTTCTAATTTAACAAATTTTTTTACGCCTGCGATATTTTCAATGTGATCCGGAATTTACCAGTCTTGTTGTGTAGCACAAAACTCAGAAATCGACGTGTCAAGCATACTTTGCGTACATCAACTGTGACATAGCAGTCAAGATTTACTTAGAGTGTCAATGCCAAACATGAAAATTTTTTAAGTCCTTAAAAATTGGTCGGTCAGTCGAGCAATTATTGTCACCATGACGTTAATTTTACACCAGAACAGTCGTCATTGCTCCACTTCTTTGCCCGTAAGATATTCATTTCCGGCAAAAGTATTGCAAGTTTCCAGAGTCGGTCCACTCAAGTCTAGGATAAAAATGCAAGACATGCTGCTATAAAAATATCTATATATATATAAAAAAGAATAAAAAATTACTTGAATATAACTCCAGAGAAAATATAAAAAGATCCCAAAAAATAATTGTAAAAAATGAAAAAAAAATGAAAACTTCGTTTCATGTGTTCGTGCGCTCATGGTAGTGCCATATTAGCACTGATCGTCGTTAGTGAATTAAAAGCCAACTACACCTCCTTAAACATTCACACCTCGGTAACGATTAGGAGGCGGTCCATATGGCTTACATGCATATTCGTCAACATAGCAGTTCTCCTGCTTTTTAGTAGTTCTTCTAATTCGTTCGTCGCCCTTAGAAATAGCTAATATTTCATTTTTCTTATTGCCAGTACTAGCTTTTTCGTTAGCATTGGATTTTTTTTTCTCGGTTCCCCATATTTTTCCTTTTTTCTCTAGTAAACCTTTCAAAAGTTCAGGATCAGGCCCAGTTCTTGTCGCATTATGAAATGCTGGTTCTTTTAAATTGACTTCAATATCAGGCAAAGAAGGCATTGGCTCATAAAAAGACTTGCCTCTTTCTTCCAGCATCTCCCTTGTAAGACCATCAATGTTATACAAATTCTTAGAGGAGGATGCAGAAGGAGGATTTACTTCCTGAAAAAGCTCATGTTCGTTGGGCAAACCAGAGCGCGGTTGGAAGCGAGATTCAAACGAACCAGCCGGCAAATAGTTTGGCTTCCCATCACTTTCATCATCGTTATAAGAACTAGGCCGGAAATTTTGACTGGGTATGCCGTGATGTCGCTGAGCTGACATGTATCGGTTTCCTTGGATTCCAATTTCATGGCCTGAGCATCCACTAGTAAAATCTTGAATAACTGATGGTATCGCTCCCTGAATTGTGTTCGGTACTCCCTCGGGAAACCCAGAAAAACTTTGACCCCATTGAGGTGATCTCATATGACTGGGCTGCAAAGCTCCAGCGTAAAAGTGCATGGGGTGTTGAGGGGGAAATACGGTGGGCTGAGGCGTGTCAAAAGAAGCTCCGGCAGCGGGAATGGAAGGAGTCGGGGAAGACTCTTTTACTGTAGTAGAACCAAACTGCCTCCAGCCTAAAATCCCTCCACTCAAAATCATAGCAATTGTGGCACCTATTTGTAGATTGTACAAGGCCTTATCAAGAGCAGCTGAAAACGGACCTGTCACAGAAGGTCGACACCTAGCCAACATGAATACCAAACCCGCAGCTAAAAAAATTACGATCTGCAACAAGGTGGATTTGATATTTCCCGCTTCATGAGTTTTGGTTTCATTACCCGAATAGTCTACTCGGCTATATCCAGAAGATTTTTTCTTGTGCTTGTGCTTACGTTTTTTAGATTTCTTTTCCTGAGGGGCGTCGAATTCCTGAACTTGATTCGTAAAGCCCATTATCGGGGGCTCTGTGGTTCGGAAATATTCAGGCTGCTGAAATGGAGCTTCCCCAAAAGGAATTGGACCAGAATTAAAGCGATGTAGACCAGGTTGATTCGAAAAGTTTGGATAAGGATACTCATCGTACGAAGAGAATTGCGTGTTTCGGTGTGGCATATTGGGATAAGCTCTAGAACTTTGCGTCTGCTGGTGCATAACAGGTGATAAGGGGACTTGAGCAGGTGTCGTGTTTGGAGTAGGTAGAGGAGGGCCACTAAAAAACTCTTTTGCTTTACCAGCAACAGCTCCAACAAACTGGAAAAAAGGCGGGATATCTTTGGGCGTAGAAGGTTGACTTAATGCCGGAGAATTCTGATTGTAGGCGAGTTCTGGAGGAGGGGAAAAAGATAAGCCATCAATAACAAGACCATTTTGAAAGTCTGACGCAGAAAAAGACTTGTTTTTACTTTCATGCTTTCCGTGCGACTTTTTGGTCCTTTTCTTGTGTTGGCGAACTTTCATAAAGTTAGATTTGTCGAGTATAGCAGTGGCAGTTCCCTTAGAGTCGCAGAAGATCATCTCATCATTGGAAAGCTCAACCATGGGGACCTCATCATCAGAAGCAAACCCACTCAGATCATTCTGTGGGAGCGTCATTGAGGGAAACTGAACGAGCTGGAAATGAATAAATGGATTATAAAAATAATGAGAAGAGTAAAGAAAAATTGAGCTGGAAATTAGAAGAAGCCATGACTTTATATAACCCCTGAAAAATATAATGGCATTTAGAACATATGACCATACGGACTGGTGCGGCGGAACTCTGCAACTATGGATCTAGCACTCGCAACGAAAATAAAAAGGCTGGTTTGCTAGCGGTGTCCAACACCCAAAATTTACTTTTATTGGCAGCTTTTTCGGTGGGAAGAATTCAGAAGGCAGGTTGTCGGTTACTGATACGAGACTCAACAAGACAGAATAATCAATTTCAGACTAGAGTCAAACTTGGAAAAATCATCTCAAAAACAAGTAAACTGGACTACAACACGCAGTTTCTCAAACTTGTTGAAATGAGTTAGTGATTTTGAACTTTCTCTGAAAGCAAATCCGTTTTTGTAGAATTGTCGCGAGAAACGCTCATGCTTTACCTTAAAGCCACAAATATGCAATTGTAGAGAGAACGATAACAAGATCCACTTACATGCCGTAAACCTCATGTTTCACGCCTGTAAGAATAAAATAAATATATACATTTCATTTATTCATTGATGAACCGTCCACGTACAATGCTATTTTTTGTGCAAGTTTCGATGTACAACAGCGTTTTCCATTTAACTGAAGGAGTTTTTTCCTTTAGTTTCCCTAAAACCCCGTGACAAAATTTGCCTATCACGTGACTAAACCCTTATACATTGTAGTCATTTTCCATACATCTGAGTCTTTTCAGTTTTTTTTCACTTGAATTTTTTTTCAGATTCTTTAATATCACCCTTGAAGCCCTACGGTCGCCATCAAAAGCCCGAAATCACCAAACGTTCCTTCAAAGAGAACCAGTGCTTTATAATTTTATACGCTTAAATCTCTTATCTGTATTATTTTAATAATGGCTGACGAAGTTAACACTACGCACTGTCGGTTCTACGAAAACAAGTACCCAGAGATTGACGATGTCGTCCTGGTCAACATCAAGGAGGTATGTTCATGTGACTCAAGGCCGATTTATTTTTCTAACAATTATTTCAACAGATTGCTGACATGGGAGCCTATGGTATGGAACAGCGATAAAGCCTGCGCCAGATCGAAAACTAACTTAAGTTTTAGTCAAGCTGCTCGAATACGATGAAATCGAAGGTATGATTCTGCTTTCTGAACTTTCTAGACGAAGAATCAGATCTATTCAGAAGCACGTTAAAGTTGGAAAGAATGAGGTTGTCGTTGTTATGAGAGTTGACAAGGATAAAGGTGAGTCAAGTTTTCGCCCGCACACTTTGGTTTAATTTTTAACACATTTGCAGGATATATTGATTTATCAAAGAGACGTGTCTCTCCTGAAGACGCCATCAAGGCTGAAGAGAAATACAATAAGTCAAAAGCTGTGCACTCTATTCTGCGTCATGTTGCTGAAAAGCACAAAGTGTCTTTGGAAACTCTCTACGAAACTATTGGGTGGCCATTGAGCAAAAAGTACGGCCACGCCTACGAAGCATTTAAAATCGCCATTACAAACCCCGAGACTGTTTTTGAGGGCATCACTTCTCCTTCTCAAGTAATCCTAGACGAAGTTCTGTTACAGATCTCCAGAAAGCTTACACCCAATCCCGTCAAGGTCCGTGCTGATATTGGCGTTTCCTGCTTTAGCTATGAAGGCGTTGACGCTGTTAAAGCCGCTTTGAGAGCTGGTGAAGCCCTGCACACAGAAGAAGTTCCAGTCAAGGTCAAGTTGGTCGCTGCTCCTCTTTTCGTCATTACTTCCGTTTCTATTAACAAGCAAAAAGCAATCGACAGATTAACTGAGGCTATCGAGATCATTAAGACCAACATTGAAGCTGCAGGTGGTACTTTAGATTTGAAGATGGCTCCTAAAGCTGTCACTGAGACTGACGATGCTGAGCTTGCTAAGCTTATGGAGAAGTCTGAGGCTGAAAACAAATTGGTGTCCGGTGATGAGTACGAGTCTGGCGAAGAAGACGAATTAATCTAAAGTCCTGTTATGTTTCTAGACAATACGTATATTTATAAGTAGCCGATAAAAAACTTTTTAAGGATTATTTGTATATTGACTATTTGAGTTGGCACATGATTAAGTTCCATTTGCTAGCAACTTATTGATAGTTCCATGGGCATCTCTACCCTATTCCACATCTTTTTGATGCTATATTTGAAGTCGCCACAGATTTTGACTAATTCCCTTTTTCCTGCAACTTTCATGAAGCGAAGCATTTATTGCTTTGTGCAAAGAGTTTCTGGTATTGGAAAAAGGAATATGTCTATTAGAGCTGCAACCCATGCGGGAAGTTGGTATGAGGGCAATAAGTCCCGGTTGTCCACCAAGCTGGATCACTTTTTGAATAACGTCGCTGCTGAACACCCTGAATATCCTGTTCAAGGAGCCAGAGTACTTGTGGGACCGTAAGTATGACACCTGTTATGATGCCTGATATGAGTATTAATTTTCTAATTTAATACAGCCATGCCGGTTACGCTTTTGCTGGGCAGACACTTGCCGAAACCTTCAAAGTATGGGATACCTCAAAAGTGTGAGTTGGAAAGACATATGAAAAACGAAGTATGAGTACTAACTCGTCTCTAGAAAGCGTGTTTTCATTTTAGGGCCCTCACATTACTTGTACTTCAAGGGATATATGCTTACCGGATTCTCTGAGTTTGAAACTCCCCTCGGAAATATTCCAATTGATACCGAGCGTAAGCTTCAGTTCACTTTGTCTGCATCTACTCTTCTAACATGCTAGTAATTGAGGAACTCCAAAACACTGGACTCTTTCATGAATTTCCTGGAGATGCCGATGAAGAGGAACATGGAATTGAAATGCACTTACCCTTTTTATACAAGGCTACTGAGAAGTAGGTTAACTGTTCTTTCAATAACTAGTTGCGAGTCTAACTTTCGTTAGGTCATCGAATGGTGTTCCCAAGCTGGTGCCCATTGTGGTTGGAAATACCAATACTGCATCTGAAAAGAAACTAGGAAAACTCCTGGCCCCATACTTTCGAGACGAAGAGAACACTTTCATCATTAGTACTGACTTTTGCCATTGGTATGAGTCCGCATTTGATTTCCTTGAATGCTTCCTAACTGCAAAATAGGGGTAAGAGGTTTAGTTATAGAGCCTACATCAGTACTGAAGATGCCCCAGCCGTCGAAAATCTCGGTCCAGGTTTCAAACTCTCGGCACGCGACACCCCCATTTATAAATCTATAGAATACCTGGACCGAAGAGGAATGGATGTGCTATCTACGGGCTCTTCGAAACAATGGGACAAATACATTGAAGACACTGAGAATACTATTTGTGGGCGCAAACCTCTGTCTGTACTGCTTCATACCATAGAACAAGTTTCAAGCGACAGAATGATTCAAAACGGATTTACGGATGCATCCGAGCGTGACTCGTGGGGGAAACTTAGGTGGATTGGATACACACAAAGTAGCAAAGCCACGACCATTGCAGATAGCAGTGTCAGCTATGCTAGTGGTTTTGCAATTGCTTGATCATTGTTTTGTGTACGTTTCCTAATGAGCTTTTGTGTTTTTATGTTTCACATTTCATCTGATTAAAAAATTGATTCGTAGCGAAGGGTTTGGTCACCGCCAGGGCGTTTGATCATTTACCCTGCTCTAAGTTTAAAGGTACACAGCATATTTCCACCTCATCGGTCTGAATTAATTGTGGATTTTGTGACAGTACTCCTTTCAAACAAGCTTTTGATTTTTTCCATTTCACATTTAAAAGTAATAAAGGCATTGTTTTTTAAAGAAATTTTTACTGAGCCCAGCTGTGCTTGTTGCATACATATTCACACACAATATAGTCATTTCCTAGCACACAATGAGTGACGCAAAACTCTTTACACGGGTTAGTATTAAAAACTATCTTTCTAGTCTTTTGACTGATGAACGAAAAAAGGGGAAGGCCGCTGAGCTTCGTCAAGAGCTGAGTTTAGATCGCAAGGACAAAAACAACAAGAATAAGAAGATTGCGCTGAAGAAAATTGTGGCCAATATGACCATGAGCAATAACGAGATGATTGCGTTACTTCCAGATATTGTAACATGTATGAGCATTAACGACATTGACATCAAAAAAATGTGAGTGAATTTTGTGGTCAAAGTGAAAGGTTCTAATAAATTTATTTTAGGTGTTTTTTATTCTTGTTAACTTACGCAAAGGCCAAGCCAGAGCTTGCTAGTCGAGCTATTCCCATTCTAATAGCCGATTTGAATGATTCCTCCCCCCTAATCCGTGCACTAGCACTAAGAACCATGTCAGCCATTCCTGTTCGAGACTTTTTTGAAGCCGTAATTGAAAGATTATCAGATGCTCTTCAGGACCACGATCCGTATGTTCGGAAAACCGCTGCCTATAGTGTTGCTAAATTATGGAACCATGACCCCAAGGCAGTAGAAAGTAGAGGATTCATTAGCGAACTCAATAGTCTACTCAGTAACTCAAATCCAACTGTGGTAGCTGCAGCACTAGCTGCTCTCAGCGACATTTCGGAAAAAACACCAGATTTACAACTTACTATTGATCGTACTCATGCCTTCAACTTGGGCCAGGTTTTGCCAGACTGTAATGAATGGTCACAAATCTATATCCTAAACGCACTTATGAATTACGTCCCTCAAACCTCTTCAGATGCCGTTATCATGATTGAAAGAATCACTCCTCGCCTACAACATGCAAACTCCTCAGTTGTTCTAGGAAGCATTCGTTTAATCGTTTATCTTAGTAACTATGTCACGGATCTCAACAAGTCGGTTTCCCATTTGGACCGAAAAATTGGCCCTGCATTTGTAATTCTGCTTCAAAAACCTCCGGAAATTCAATACCTTGTCTTGCGAAATTGCATTCTATTGTTACAGAGTCGACCTCAATTTCTCAGCCTTGACGTTAAGATTTTCTTATGTAAATATAACGACCCCATTTATGTCAAGGCCACAAAACTTGAAATCATTTTTTTGCTTGCAAATGAAACAAATATTAGGACTGTCCTGCGAGAGTTAAGGGAATGTGCCACTGAAATCGATGTACAGGTTGTACGAAAAGCAGTTCGGGCAATAGGAAAACTTGCTATTAAAATTGAGCGCGCGGCTGAGGCTTGCTTGGAGGCATTAATGGACCTGGTGTCCACCAGCATATCATATATTGTTCAAGAGGCTACGGTTGTTATCAAGAATATCTTTAGAAGATATCCCAACAGGTACGAACGAGTTATTTCTGTTCTTTGTGAGCACCTTGACTCTTTAGATGAACCTGAAGCTAAGGCTGCAATGGTTTGGATCATTGGTAACTATGCGGACCGAATTGATAATGCGGACGAACTGTTGGAGAGCTTCTTGTCCACGTTCAAAGAAGATACAGTGGAAGTACAATTGGCTTTATTGACAGCAATCGTGAAACTTTTTATTACCAGACCTGCCAAAGCGCAGACATTAGTACCCAAAGTATTAGGGTGGGCCACCGAGGAATCTGACAACCCGGATGTACGCGATAGAGGATACATGTATTGGCGCCTACTTTCTGCAGATCCCAAAGCTGCGAAACGAATTGTAGCAGGTGAAATGCCCCTAATCACTACTGATTCTGATCGTATGGATGATGATCGCCTTGAGGAATTGGAACTCTGCATCGGTTCTCTTGCTACAATCTACTTGAAGCCTATCAAACAAATTTTTAGACTTGCAAAAGTACGAACGCTTCCTGAAAGTCCCGCCCTTGCTCCTCGTGTTCGTCGTCCCGAGCTTTTGACACAAAAGTCTACACCGAATCTCCTAAATCGGGCATCGACTTTGGGCGCAAGAGATGCTACACGATGGTCAGCGGAAAGCGATGGAAAGCCCACTCTTGCACGCGCTCAAACTTTGTCCCATGCTATGAGTAATATGTCATTGAATCGGGCATCTAGTGTAAGCCAGTTAGCACCAACTTCTCTTCCGTCAACAACTGCCAGCTCGAGTGCTGTCTCTGCTCCTATTCAAAACGGTGTTGGAATACAGCAGCCGTCTCAACTTCAACGAAGACCATCACTTGCCGCTGTGCAGCCACAAGTCACCGGGACTACGACCCAACAACCAGTATCACCATTTGGTCAATTTCAGCGACAGCAGTCGATTCCACTCTTACACGACCCTACTACGGGCCTTTTGGATTCTACTAATACTGCATACAGCAATGTAAGTAATCATATGAACACATTTGGTAGTGTTATAGAGACTCAAGGAAATACCACCTTATTTGCTCAACAACAGTTTCAACTTCAACAGCAACAGCAGCAACAGCAACAGCAACAGCAACAAGCTACATCTGCTATGAGTATCTACGGTGCGGGCTACGATATTCAGCAGCACTCAAACGGAAGTTCAGCATTTATTAATATGGCTACACTTGCACCATCTAGCGCAAGCTACTCACAATCAGACTCTTTGATTGACCCTAATGCCCAGATCCATCAACAACAAACTCCGCAGCATTTTCAGTATCAGCAACAGCCACAACAACAAATGTTATTCTTGCAACAGCAACAAATGGGCGGGGCTGTCTTTGGACAGCAACATCATGAGAGCGCATCTGCTCATGATTTGTTATGGTGATTAAACGGGGAATCAATAATAACTGAAATATACAAGTTAGAAGGTAAATGACATTTTTAAAAGAAAAGCTAGGTAAAAATGGAGGATGTGTTCTTAAATGACAAGAGTTTGTTTCACACATTACACCTCAGGAACATTCAATTATAGTATCAGCAATTGTCATATGGGCCAAGTTGGGCTCTGGTCCGTCTGAAATGCCTTCCAGTAATAAATCTAAATTTCGTATCCCGCTAAAGTATCTCAGTATGAGTATAGCAGCTGGTTTAGAAACGACGACGTTATTTTCAGTACAACTTGGCATTGTGACTCCACAAGCTGGACAACCCACAACACAAAATGAAGGGCAATTGGAGATGAGACGTTTCGCTTTGCTCACAATTTCTAAAATATTAGAAAACGCTTTCGCAGCTACTCCAGTCCCTCCACCATCAAGACCAACATCTGTCGCCGTTTTGCAATTTCGACCACCGCCTCTTTCGTAAAATATAAGGCGCGCTGGTCGTTTCCGCTTTGTTTCGCATCCTCTAAACTCCTTCTCAGGAGCTTTGCACTCCGTGCCAAAGTCCCCTTCCGATCCTCCTCTTCTGTAATAATTTTGAATGCTAGTTGTAGCAGAAGTCTTAGCCTCAGGTGTTGGAGAAGCAGAACCAGTTGTTGGACTAATGCGCCTGGACGAATTTCCGCTCCTGCCATTGCTTTTGATGTTGCTGGAAGATAGGTAGTATGGCAAAACAGCCATTATGACGTGTTCAGCAGCGTGAATTCCTGCTGCAAGGCTCAAATTTTTTTGCTTAATTATGTTAATCAATTCAGTAGTCAAGTTAATCCAAAATCCGTTGGAGTCAAACTCAAATGGTCTTTGCTGAGGTCCAGGAATTTCAACTGCATCTATAACTTTGTTAAATCCTTTGGAATTGCGACCTTTTTCAAAAGACGAAGAGGCTGTCAGTTTGTAAAATCCAAAAACTACGGTTTTGATGGAGACTAAACCAAATCTAGCCTGAATTTCCTGTTGTTCACGCTCAGAATGCTGACTATCAATGGTGTTTTTCGGAGAAACTAAGGCAACGATTAAATTCGTTTTAGCTGGATCAACATCAGTATAGTCTCGCTGCCTTGTAATCCAGTTTAAGTCTCGTTTCTCAACTGTTGCGTACCGCGCGTTAGGATCCACAGATTTTACCAAATAAGTGCAACCCTGGTGAATGAAAACACCGCCCTCGTAAAGTGTGAATGAAACTCTGGAAGGTTCAACATGCTCAATCACATTATTGCGATTTTCAGTGATATCAATGACCGCAAAATCTTCATTCTCCGTGAATGAGGACTTCCCACCAGAACCAAGACTGCGAAGTGAGAAATGAGTAGAAGGATAAGGCAAATGCTTAGAATCACAAGTATAATATCTATCTTCTTCCAACTCTATTACATCCCCGTCACTCACAAGTTCCAACTTTTTGCACACCATTTCTTCAAAAAGAGCGTCAATATTATCATCAATCTGTCCTTGTGTAGTTCCCCCAAAAAACTGTCTGTCAACTTCAACATTTATAGGTAGCTCATAAGCCGCGCATTGCAAATGGTTTTCCATAACAATAGCATTGTCAAGCATCAACCCACCAATGGATTCGTTAGGTTGTTCCAAGATTAATTTAGGATTTACCATATAATGCTGGTCAACTGGGTCACCACCGCCAATAAGTACGCTCAAAGATGCTTGGGACCTTCGACCAGCTCTTCCACTCTGTTGCCGAAGGTTTGCAATTGAATGCGGGAACCCAACAATTAAAACAGCGTCAAGTGCTCCAATATCTATGCCTAGCTCAAGTGCGTTTGTCGCTATAATGCCAACTAGGCGGCCTGCAAACATCTCATGCTCTATCAGTCTTCTGTCACTCGCAGAATACCCGCCGCGGTATGCCATAATATTTGGGCATCTACTGCTGGTACTATCGCCATCATTGTCATTGCAATCTAAATTTCGATCTGCTAGTTCCGTTCGCACCGATTTCATTAGTAATTCACAAGTCCGCCGCACACGGCAAAATGCAATTGTCCGTACACCCCTCATGGTCAGCTCAATAAGCAATCTTGTGGCCTCCTGTATGGGATGAACTCGACCACTTTCTGGGATTTCAGGTGATACAAATGGCGAGTTCCAAACAATCCAGTGTTTTTGACCAGTTGGAGAGCCATCTACAGAAACAACTTTTATAGTTTCGTCTCTCAACCCAAATATTTCTTGCATGAGCTTTTCAATAGGTTAGAACAATAATTAAAGGTAATATGAATTGGGGTCTTAACTTACTTTTTCAGGCTCACAGATCGTAGCGGAACACGAAATCACTTGAAAATCATGACCTTCTGCTAAATCTGTACACTGATTGCATAGCCGTCTTAATCTTCTCATCACGTAGGCAACATGCGCACCAAATACCCCTGTATAAGTGTGTAGCTCATCTAATACCACATAGCGTAGGCCACCCAGAAATTTCCGCCAATGATCAAGTTCCCAGTTAGGTAAAATATTTGCATGAAGCATATCGGGGTTTGTAAATATAACTGAAGGAGCTGACTTACAGATTCGCTTGCGATCTTCAGGACTAGTGTCGCCATCATAAGTTTCTGCCGTTATAGAGACAGCGGTAATGGGGTCGAAAACAAGATTTTTAAGTGATTGAAAAGCACGCATTTGGTCTTGAGCCAGAGCTTTTGTGGGAAATATAAATACAGCAGTAGGCGGTAGCTGGTCTTTTTTATATCGATTATTAGTATTATTATGCCAGTCGAAAAGAGCCCTCAAGATGGGTATTTGATAGATGAGAGACTTTCCAGAACTAGTAGAGGTAGCCACTACCACATTATATCCAGATTCGAGATGGTTTATCGCCTCAGATTGATGCGAATATAATTTTGCACTAGCAGCAGATGTTGCTTCATTTTCGTCGTCTTCTCCAAGCAAATATTCATCCAATGCACTTTGGAGCGCTTCAGGAAGTGGACTTTTCAATTGTCCAAACACTGCAGCTTGTGGAGGAACAACAAACTCACCTCCATCTACTATTTGCCCAAGGTATTCCGGTGCTTCTTTAATAGCTTGAATAAATTTGGGGATATTAAAAGATGCATTAATTGTAGATTTGGGATCATTGTGACGAACAGCAGTGACCATGGCTTCGACTGGGTCAGTTTTATCCTCTTTTATTAACATCTTTGGTAAATAATTTGATGCGTCTTGTTCGAGTTGCGTAGTCCAGTTAGCCCCATGTGTCTTCTTGTAGCTGTGTAAAGCAATCTGAAATCTATTAATTCTTTTCTCAATCAAATTTTTCATGGATGCCACTCCGTAGCTGGGCATGCGAAGAGATTTCCATTGAGCTTGATCTAGTTTTCTTATAGTGGTATCTCCTGCAATAGTCTTCAATTTCCCATCGACGAACTCTACTAATAAAACTGACTCCGCCAAAGTATTAGGTGCCATGCTACTATCGCCTTCCTCGGGTTCAATTATGACATTATCGAACATCAAGTCTCTTGGAATCACAGCCTTGATTCTCGCAACATCCAAATGCGTCAATGGTCTTGATATTTGAGCACTTACAGTAGGCTCAAGTTTTTCAAAGCTTGTTACAAAATGATGGCGTGCACTTAAGAACGTGTAAATAGTGCATAATGACCTGTGAACTCGAACTAACTCATCAAGAATCTTCTTACTAGATGGGTCGGAGGCAAATGGGCGTAAAGACTGTTGGTCAGCATTTTCCTCTGTTTTGACCTTTACTGGTAAATCTTCTAATGTCCTTCGCTTGGTCAATGATAATGAAGTGTTGGAACTACTTCTTTTTAGTCTACTTCCGCTGCTCGTGGATTCCCTGGTCATGGTGGACAAGTGCCATCTTTAGAAATTTGGGAGTTGCGCTGGCTATTAAAAACTTAAATTATTTAGTCAACCTTTATGTTTACAAAACTTCGCTTATAGGAAAAAGTGAACAACAAAATAAATTATATGCGTAGTATGAGAAAAAAACAGAAAAAAACAAGAAAAATTTAAAGTCCAAGTAAGAAGTTCATGTAATAGGAATTATGTGCCTGAAGAAGAAATGAAAAATATACTCCTGTGGTCAATTGAAATGATCAAATATTAGAAGGAGGGGCGGGTCTAGGAATAGATTGGGACCTCCGCAATGGAACAGAAGCTGAAACAGAACGTAGTGTGGGTGATCTTAATTGTTTTGATGCATATTCGGCGGAGTTCGACACCAAAGAAGCTTTAAAGTTTTCGTCCTCCAGGTTTGGGGATCTAGGGAGTTCTTCAGATGGACTGTAAGTTGTGGAAAGCCCAACTTTAGAAGAAGCTAATGTCAGAGGGGCCAGCTGTAAACTTGCAGAATTCATCGATAATGATGATGATAACAAAGCTGGTCCTCGGACAGATGAGCCTGTGCTTTTCCGTTCGAAAGTGGCGGATGGACTTTTACCAGACCGGTTATTTGAATGTAAAAACTGAGCATCTTTTTGACTTTTCCGAATAGAAGATGTAGATCTACCCCTCTCTAAGTTTGGTCTGTTCAATCCCCCCAGCATTTTCTTAGATCCTGTTGCATTACCAGCTGTCGAGGACGACGTGGAAGGTTTTGCATTCGTGGAATTAGAAGGACTAGGCGATAAAAGGGGCTCTTTGCTCACCCAATGTTTCCATCCTTCAAAGTCAATTAGTGCCTGCATACACCCCCACTCAATTGTCTTTTGTTCAAGCCATATCAGATTGACAGGTTTTGTCAAGAAGTCATTGCACCCGGCTGCCAAGGCTTCGGATTTATCTGCTAGAGAGGAACTAGCAGTTAGCGCAACAATTATAACAGGAGACCTAAACAGCTTTGTGTCTAATAGATTTTCGGATTTAATTGGATGACTTTCCGAGCTATTGGGAATGACACCAGAAAAAACTCCAATACGATTTTGATGTTCCAACAGACGGATTTCCTTCGTGGCCTCTATTCCGCCCATGACTGGAAGCTGGATATCCATTAACACTAAATGAAATCCACCCTGCCTCCACTTCTCAATTGCTTCCTTGCCATTCTTGGCCGTAGAAGACCGAATTTTGCGTTTCCTAAGAAATGTTTCTAAAATCTTTTGATTAATAACATTATCTTCCACAATCAGGACATTGATTTGGGGAACAACTGTAGTATAGGGCGAGATCCCTTTGTTAATTGACAAAAGAAGCTTGCGGTTGTTATTAATGCTACTGCTGTTAGCGTGTGAATCACCTGAGGATGTGCTTGTATTTGCGCTCGATTGTATGACACGATGGCTTGTCTCCCGGGCTTGCCGCGCATGTGATGAAGTATTATTTAACTTTGAAAGACCCAATGATAAAGCTGACGATGGGTTTCTTAGTTTTGAGTTAGACGACCCTCTCCTTTCCTTGACGATATCATCCTTCTTGCCTTTCTGTCTAGAATTTCCAATATTTGGTTCTCTGTGATGATCGGTATCCAAATGAGAAACCGTAATAGGCGTCATGACCTCCTCATCAGGTTTTTTTCGGCCAGGTTTAGACGGGGCTTCAAAATAGTTATCTCCCTGTGAAGAGGAACCAATTGGGTGTGTTGCTAGGGATTTCATAGCACGCTGGTTGGCACTCGTCTTGGTGTGATATGATTCGTCTCGGGGATTCAAAACAGAGTGAGTCCGAGTCAGGGGTGTGGATGTAGTTGATGAATATTGTGGAGCGATACTATTGTGTTCATTGGAGACTCTCTCAAAATCTATAGTCTGAGCCCCTTGACCGGGTTCTAGTCCTTCGGCAATAGCACGAGAGGCACTTTTTCTATTGTTGACCGACGAATTCTGGTTTTTGAATTGTTTTGGAAGAAGAATAACACCATTTCCCGTCTTATCACGAGGCCGATTTCGTTTATTACTACTGCTGGCAGAATTGCCGGTATCAGACTGACCGGAAGTAGCAGTATTGCTAGCATTAACTGTTCCCACAGAATTATTCACAGATGGCTTAATAGAATTACATTTGGCAACTGAGGTCGAAGTTTTCCGATTGCTTTGCGCAGCGGGTGAACAAATATGTTGAGAGATAATCGGAGGGGACTCTCGCAAACTTTCCACATTATTATGCTTTTCGCTACTGGATGGATCCGTAGCTGAAAAATTACTTTGATGAGTATTTTCAGTTGGCTTAAATATAGATATGGGTGTTGTCTTGGATGTATTTGCCTCCAAGTAAGAGCAATTCTGTCCGGGCGATCCAACCGACTGCAGAGCTTCAGAAGCGTGTACGCTTCCGGTCGTAGCAATGTTCAAGCCTGGCAGCAGAGCCAAAGATGGTCCATAAGTGGTTGATTGCGTGGCAGGCAAATTCATTTGTGAAGGATTAGTACTGTGAGTCCCAATCAGAAAGGCGTCAGTTATAGTCATCTGGCCATTTGCAAACAACCGGTCAAGGACATCAAATACAAGTTCTTCAGGAGATAGCAAAATAGTCTCATTCCAAAATTCTTGAGAACATTCCAAGATCCCTGGCTTGTAATTTTGCTGTTGAATATACTGTATTTGGATATCGGCAGGGTCTATTTGTTTTCCAAGAGAGTTTGGGTATTTGTGAAGTATCAGTAACTTCAAATCATCTAAAAGAAAGTTAGTTACGTACAGATCTTTCGAAAGCTAAACACACCTATAATATCATTAGAATTGACGTATACAGTTGTGGGAACAGAGTCCTGGCGTTTAATCCAGACTCTACGTCTGGCAATTGTCGTAGATACTTCTAAAGAGAGAGCCTGATGCTGCTGCTGCTGTTGTTGAATTTGTTTCTGAAGTTGTAGAAGGGTCAAAGAAGAACTTTCCGCACTTGAAAATTGGTTAGGTCCTTGATATTTTTGACTAAACGAGCTTAAGCTTGAAGAAAGCAGTGTGTTGTTCGGTGAGGGTTCCGTAAGCTGAAATTGCATTTCAGCTTGCATGGTAAATTAGGCAGTACAGTGATTGTTTGAAATTGTGAACCTACTTTAGCATACTATCAAGGTTCACGAAAATGTCAAGATATAATCAGGATCTTATGTACCTGTGCAAACAAAAACTTGGAATTAAAAATCTGAAATAAGAGTCTTTTATTGCGAAGAAAGTTGAAAGTAGTGATTTCCTGATCAAGGTTTTGGGTTGTACGTGGTTGTGAGGCCGCATTCGTGGTGAAGAAAAAAAAATAATTAGTGTACCTTGTGCTCAGAAAAAAAAAACGGACGATACGCTGCGGAACAATAAAAAAAACGGAGCAAAGTTAAAGTTTAAAAAACAAAAATAAATAAATAGCTATATGTCGTGTAGGAAAACAAATTTACTGCGTACCATAGCCCTCATCAAGTTCGAGCTCATAGCCGCCAAAGTATTTACTCATTTGCACAGATTCACCAACAAGCTCCCGTAACTTAGAAAGAGAGATACCCTCACGGGTACCAGTGTTACCTCCTAGCCAAACACGAGCGACAGCAGAAAGGTCCTCAAGTTTGTGTCGATTAGCAGAATACTTTCGCTCGTGCATCTCTTTGAGAACTTTCCACATTGCCACAAAGCCAAGGAGTCCAATATTTTCAAGCTTATTAATCTCAACTTTTTGCATCAAGTTAAAAGCAGGACCGGTGATGTTGCGCGAGAGATAGCACATAATAAGAGAGCAACGAATACCAAGGCGAGAGTCCTGGGAAACAGCAAACGGAACAGTGACAGAGTGAACTGCTGAAGATAAAAAGGCAACATCTTCGCCACGCTCCGTTGTAATGGACTCTGAATCAGACAACAGCGAGCCATCACTCATGATGCTACTGCTGTCACTACTAATAGTAAAAGCGTCCTCCTCATCAGAATCTTCAACTTGATCTCTTGAAGAAGAATCCTTTTTCAGGTGACTGTGAGTTGCAGCAGCAGCATGGCTGTTGCTTCTACTGCGAGTGCCTACACTGCTAGTCGTAGTACTATTCATGTTCCCAACAAACTCATTCGAAGCCCAGACTTGCTGGTCAAGTTCTTCTTTAAGCATGTCCATGGCAGTTTTCGCATAAGTGGCATCTTTCGGCCCAATCAAAAGTGCCTCAGCAATGGCTACACGACGAGCAACAACGGACCGAGGGGGTGCAATTTTAGAGCAGAGTTTGAGCCCGTCAAAATTGACGTTATCGTTTTCAAGAAGATTAACCAAGAGGCTATGAAGAAGGCTATTGGCATAGAGAGCAGCAAGAACGTCAGCAATGGATCGAATAAACTTATCTGTAATGACAGAAAGATAACCTTCATCGTCTTCTCCTGTCAGACAATCATCAGATAAAGGAAGACCGTTTGCAATGTTGAAAAGGCGTTGAGTGGTTTCTGAAGAAGGACTAAAAATTTCCAATAATGCTCGAATATTCTTGGGCACGGCGTTCTCGTCATCTTCCGACTCTTCTGAAGTATCCTGTATACTAATTTTTGCCCGATTCCAGAGATATTGACTAAAGTAGGTGCCAACTGAGTCAAGCAGCCAAATATCATGACAGAGAACAGAAACATGAATAGCTTGAGTAAGGTAACGAGAGGGGGTGGCAGGAAGTATGAAACTTTTAACAAAAGTATAAAAGAGTCTAGCACGAGAAGCGGCCAATTCATCACCTCCACAAAGTTGAGCATCGATAGCCCTAGAAAGACATGCGCGCTTGGCAGCGACTTGTTCATTTTCAAAAATTCCTGCCACCATTTCATAACCATCAGTCCCCATAACGTTGAGAATAAAAACTTGAAGTATATTCCTAAAAAACGCAGCCAATTGTGACGAGAAGCTACTTGACGGCAGATCTAAAGAGCGGGTATTTGTGAGCCAAGTTTGTCGACGCATTTCGCGCAAAGAGTATTCATTTGAAAGTTCATCAGTTATAGAATGCTGATCAATGTGGAGCTTACCATCTTTTGGAGAGGAAGATTCAAAGAGACTGGGTGCCACGAGAAAGAGAACGGTACCAGCAATAAGGGCAAACTTGAAAGCAAAGAGCAAAGAATGAACATTCCAAGGACCAATATTAGCTGAAGAAACAAAAGAAAAAATTGGGAGGGCGGAAAGACCGTGCATATCTGAACCATCAGTCATTAAGCCGGCACCCATAATACCAGCCATGGACAACATCATAGCTTTTGAAGCATAGTTACCACTGTTCTGGGGCGGCATGCCTGGATGACTTTGAGGATATGCCATTATTACATTCGGAGGAGGAGCACCCATATCAGACATCAACTGCATGTCAAGAGGACGTCCACGGCGGGTTTCCGAAAGTTCTTTCATGAGCAAAGCATTTCGCTTTTGTAAATGAAGGATATATTCAGTAGCCTTGGTAAGCACAGTGGCTTTGTTTAACTTGGAAGCAGGGGTGAGGCCATCCAAATCTTCAGAAGGTCTTGGGCCGCCAGTAACAGCGCAACGTAATGAGGGAACACAATCACGGAGGGCCAAAAGTTTATCGTTAATATTTGTGCGATATCGTTTCTCAATCATATTGTGAGAGGTTTTCTCCTTCTTTGGCTTTGTAATTTTGCCTGCTTTGCTTTCAAAATTGAGTTTCTGCGACGGACTAGCCTTCTTTGACTGAGAGATTTTGGCGGTATTCACAGGAGTATCTTGGTTGTCGTAATTCGACGTGCCTTGGCTTGGAGAGATGTGGGTTTGAATGGCAGATTTGTTGTATGCTGGATCCACGCTGGCTGAGAGAGCGGGACCAGTATTTGTCTGATAGCTGGGCATATCATAGGCGTAATCTTCATCGGGAGAAGTTCCAGGCTCTCCAGAAGAATAATCGGTGGGAGCTGACGTGTAAGGAGGAGTGACGGGTTGTGAAGAAAGATTAAATGTATTGTTCAAAGTAGAGTTTGCCGGATAATCAACGTTATTGGAACCATTCGCCATACGAACTTCATTAGCTGGTGTATACATTACTGAACCAGACAAGTATCCCCCGGTGGTGTCCGAGTCGGAAACTGAATTTATTGACATTGAAGGAGAAGATGAGGGAGAAGTAGTCGAAGAATCCGGACCATTAGCGTAAAAAGATGTTGGCTGCACCATGAAATTCGAAGGCTCGACGTTGACTGGATTCACCATAAAATTTTGTGGCTGTGGAATGGCGCTATTTGGAACTGGCGGCTGTATCTGTTGACTGTATTGATCTTGCTGGCTCAAGGACCAAGCATTAAGGCCGTTCGAGGCAGCATAATCCGGCATTACGGGGTAGGCTGCGGATTGAAACGAAGGCTGGCCCTGAAGAGTAGGATTGTTGTCATCTAAAGATGCAAGGAAAGCGTCGCAATCCTCGAATTCAAAGGGGATAGAAGCGGGATCCCCCATTGTACAAGGCAATGTTGGAAACGAAAGTCGAAATCAAAGAAAACTCCTAGTAAGAAAAACCGTGCTACCAACTATGAAACAGTCAGGTAAAGTAAAACTGGATATACCTGGGAAGTATTATGTATGAGGTTGAAAGTAGTCCTGAGAGAGAATATCACGCGTAGGCTATCTAGTTCTAATAGTTGCTACTGTATGATCTAATGAGGGAGGGAAGAGGGGTCTAATGGAGACAGAAGTTAGAGGAGGACAAAAAAGTAGGAAAAGTGGTGTGTCAATTTTTGAGGGTACGGGTATTGCAGAGCGGTATATGAAAATGGCCTGATTTTGAATAACGTGGGTTGGGGTTTTACCCGCTTGATCCACAAAAAAAATTAAGAAAAAGGAAATGATTTGAAAACGGAAAATGTGGCAACGATGCGCACGTCGTGAAAAAAAAAGTGGATGAAAAAAAAAAAAATCTGTTTGGAAAATTAT
Source organism: Geotrichum macrosporum (assembly GCA_030463045.1). Taxonomy (NCBI): domain Eukaryota; kingdom Fungi; phylum Ascomycota; class Dipodascomycetes; order Dipodascales; family Dipodascaceae; genus Geotrichum; species Geotrichum macrosporum. Next base: position 21,336 of record JAKVQY010000195.1, read on the forward strand.
ACCTAGATGAAAAAGAGAAGAAGTTTAAGCTTATTAGAGTTACTGACACAGAATTTATATGCCGTATTACATTTTTTATTGTGCTTTTTTTTTTTTTTTGCATC
>JAKVQY010000196.1:0-21427 GCA_030463045.1 Geotrichum macrosporum
GCGGCATCTTCAGCAGGTTTAGTTCCAAAAAGGCCTGTAGAAGGTTTTGTGGTAGCTTCAGCAGGTTTGGCTCCAAAGAGGCCTGTGGAAGGTTTCGAAGCATCTTCAGCAGGTTTAGCTCCAAAAAGGCCTCCAGAGGGCTTTGCTGTATCCCCTCCAGGTTTAGTTCCAAAAAGGCCTGTAGAAGGTTTTGCCGTATCCTGTCCAGGCTTGGCTCCAAAAAGGCCGGTAGAAGGCTTCGAGTCTGCAGCTGGTGCTCCGAAAGCAAACGAAGATGGGTTTTTCTCTTCAGGCTTACTTTCAGCGGGTCTAGTATCAGGGTTTGCCCCAAAAAGGCCACCGCTAGGAGCAGTGATACCAGCAGGTTTGTTAGTAGAACTTCCACCAAAAGAAAACCCACCTTTTGCTTCAGCAGCAGGCTTGCCAAAAAGACCACCACTAGAAGCAGCTGAGGTAGCAGGCTTGGCCCCAAACAAGGATGTAGATGTCGTGCTCGCGATGGGAGTGGCGTCCTTCTTTTCCTCAGTTTTGGCGCCAAAGAGTGAAGATGAGCCTGATCCAAATAACGGTTTAGAACCAGCAGTGCTAGTACCAAACGTTGGAGCTGCAATAGTTGAGGTAGATGTAGAGCCAAATGCTGGAGCTGCAGTAGTTGAGGTAGATGTAGAGCCAAATGCTGGAGCTGCAGTAGTTGAGGTAGATGCAGAGCCAAATGTTGGAGTAGTGGTAGTTGTTGTAGTGGCAGTAGAACCAAATGCTGGGGCAGAAGTTGTTTTAGTAGCGGCGCCAAATCCAGGCGCAGAAGAGCCACCCAGAGAGGTTGAGTTAGTTCCAGCACCAAACAAAGATTTTCCATCGCCAGATCCAGCAGCTGAAGAACCAAAAGAGAAAGCTGGTTTGGCGGCATTACTCGCCCTGGGTTCAGGCTTGGCTGTAGAGTTCAATGAAAAGGAGGGAGCAGCTGTGCTGGAGGATCCAAACAGTCCACTAGTAGTTCCTGTTGTTGCACCTGGTTTTGATCCAAACCCACCGAATGAAGAGGGAGTTCCAGCAGGGGTGGCAGAACCTCCAAAAGAAAAGGCGGGCGCAGGTTTGCTATCAGTCGCTGGGGCAGTTGATCCAAAAAGTGAGGTAGGGGCAGAAGTTCCTGCAGGCTTGTTAGAAGAGCCAAAGCCTCCAAAAGCATTTGTGGATCCAGAGTTAGATCCTAGCGAGAAGGAAGGTTTAGTCGTAGTGTCAGTCGATGCCCCAGCGCCAAAAGCAGTACCGGAAGTTGCTGGCGCTTTGCCAAAGGAGAAAGAGCTGGTAGCATTGGAACCAAATCCAGATGACCCGAACAAGGAGCCACCAGGGTTACCAGCAGGAGTGGTGGAGTTGGTACTGCCGAAGAGCGGCTTTGGAGTGGTAGCTAGAGATGCGTTAGAATATAGCCAGTAATGTAAAGTGGCAATAGTTGTAACGTACTATTGTTATCAGCCATGAGGTATGTATCCGGTCAATTGCTGGTGGAAAGAGATTACTTCAAGCGTAGAAGAGCAGGAAGAGATTGCCTAGACCTGATACAGCTGAACTCAAAGGGACGTTAGTGTTTTGTTTTTCTGTTTCGGAGGTGGTGAAAAATTATAGCACTCACTTGCTTATAAATGCTTATTAAATTTATATTATTTATTACTCATGATGACACATAATTAATAATACTTCATAGTCAGTTTGCCCCACCTACACTATTCCAATAGTTTTGTGTCCTTGCGGTTCTAAACAGAGTAGTATTGCAGTTATTCAACGGTCAGTTCATGATATTAAATATCACGATAAAATACAATTCAAACAACAATCTTCTAGTTCGTTCCTCTTTCAAATCACATTGTCAAATTGGTCACTTAAGGTGTTGTTGTTTCTTTAAAGCCTTTTCATTGTTGACTACCCCTCCTATCATCCCACTTTCCCAGCATCTGCAACTGAAATGGAGGTGAAATGAAATGAAATAAATAAAATCTTTCAATAGTCGAGTTGATTAAACGAAATAAAAGTGAATAAAACCGCAATGAAAACCATATCCACATTTGCAATTGGGCTTGAAAAAGGTATTCTGTTGCCATTGCTATTGCCATACTGAAACGTTATGGAACTGCTGCATACAATGTCGTCTTCCAGATGCCAAATGCGTAGCCCTTTTGTTTTTTTCTGCGTGGCTTTTTTTCATCTTTGATAGGTCTAACCGTCATGGAAGTAGAAGAGAAAAAAAAAAAAAAAAGAATATAAATAGTTGGCTGCCCCTCCCAACATTTCGTCTTTCTTCTTCTTCTTTTACCTTCCACTTCATCGATTCCATCGTCATTTCATACCTCATCAATTATTCATTTAAAAATGGTTCACAAACTTATCCTTGTTCGTCACGGCCAGTCCGACTGGAACGAAAAGAACCTTTTCACCGGTTGGGTCGATGTCCGTCTCTCTGAGGTTGGCCAAAAGGAAGCTGCACGTGCTGGTGAGCTCCTTGTCGAGAGCGGTATCCGCCCTGACGTTTTGTACACCTCTAAGCTGTCCCGTGCTATCCAGACTGCTAACATTGCTCTTGACAAGGCTGATTTGTTGTACTTGGACACTAAGCGTGATTGGCGCTTGAACGAGCGTCACTATGGTGCTCTTCAAGGTAAGGACAAGGCCCAGACCCTTGCTCAATATGGCGCTGAGCAGTTCCAGACTTGGAGACGTTCTTTCGACGTTCCTCCTCCTCCTATTGCTGATGACGATGAATACTCTCAGTCCGCTGATCCCCGTTATGCCGACCTCCCTAAGGACATTGTCCCTAAGACCGAGTCCTTGAAGATTGTCATTGACCGTCTGCTGCCTTACTGGGATTCTGATATCTCCAAGGATTTGCTTGCTGGCAAGACTGTCATTATTTTTGCTCACGGAAACTCTCTCCGCGCCTTGGTCAAGCACCTTGATGGTGTTTCTGATGCCGACATTGCTGGTCTCAACATTCCTACTGGTATTCCTTTGGTATATGAGCTTGATGATAACCTTAAGCCCACTAAGCCTGCTGAGTACCTTGATCCTGAAGCTGCTGCCGCCGGTGCTGCCGCCGTCGCTGCCCAGGGCAACAAGAAATAAACGAAATGATATATATGACTTTCTAATGCAAAATGATAAACGAGTTGTAAATTTTTTGAAATCGCGTTCATGCCGCTTTGAATGCAATTCTAAATGTTGAGAATATCTATATTGCTGTGATTATTTTGTTAAAGTAGTGGGCGCTATGACGTGCTATAGAACGAATACATAGGTCTACAGATGTCTCATATAAGTGAATACTTGACCAGCAGTAAATCAACATCGGTCATTGAGATATTTTAGCGTGAATAATATAGATCAAAGCACAAACTAAAAGCCCAGGACATTAAAAACGCCTTTTTTCATTTTTTTATTTCACCAACCAGTCGATATCAATTTGGAATAATGAGAAAGCGGCATTGAAGAATTACGCTAAATGATGGAAAGAATTGACAGCAAAATGTAGCGCATTGAAATTTGAAGCTCGTACTACAAAGCTGGCTTTTTTATGATTAGATTCAAATATATATATATTAGGCCAAAGAATTATACAGTTGAAAAAATTTGCGTTGACTCTTTTGAACAAGTTGAAAGAAAAAAAAAAAAAGCTAATTGTATGGCAGAAACTTCACAGGTAATCAACTCTTGACAGTTTTGACACTGACGATTTCAAAAACTCTGGGATTCGGAGGTAACAGTAAAATCAAAATATTTTCAGCTCATGCATTAAGAAAACAATCAAATGCCAGGAAACATGGTGATAATTTCTCTCTAGCAAAAAAGAACTTTTGAGGCTATTTCAAACCTTATAAACATTCAAGAAAACTACTCTAAATATATTTTGTGACTTGCAAACTACATTTGCTATATATTAAATTTGAGAGTATATAAGCTAAACATAATAATACAAAAGGCAAATTTGAAAAAGTTTTTTAGTTTATTATCATTAAAATATTGCGAATGCCAATTGCCCCGTCTACTCAGACACTACATGTTTCGACTTGTGTCTGGATACTATTGTAGCTGGTGGTTTATAAAGATTCAGCAACAAGCTAGAACAAATTACCGATACTGAACTCAGCGCCATAGCCAACGCCGCCCAAACCGGATCCAATCTTGAGTTGTTGTACGGGTAAATGACACCTGCAGCGACGGGAATGCCGATACAATTGTATACCAATGCCCACGCAAAGTTGAATTTAACACGTCGAAATGTTGTTCGTGAAAGATCAATCAAAACCAGAATAGATGACAAGTAGTCAGGAGCAGCCTCATTGGTTACAGAGGAAGCAGATGGCTGCTGTTGTTGCTGCAAAAGTACAAATTTCGCAGACGAGACTGCAATATCTGAGCCACTACCTATAGCAATACCGACATCAGCTGCTGTTAATGAAGGTGCATCATTTACACCGTCTCCAACCATGGCTACAATTGCACGGCCTTTGTTTTTGCTGTTGCTAGGCGCTACTGTGCGCTGAAGATATCTCACTTTGTCAGCTTTCTCACTTGGCAAAACGCAAGCAATGACTTGGTTAGGAGGAATTCCAACTTGCCGGGCTACGGCAGCCGCTGTAACAGGATTATCACCAGTAATCATCCATGTCTTGATGTTGAGTTTGTTTTGAAGAGTTTTAAGCACTTCGGGCGCTTCAGCTCTAATTTTGTCTGCAACCGCCAATCCCAAAGCAGGCTTAAACTCCGAATCACCATCGCGGTGGACAGCAATGAGAACAACCGATCTACCTTGTTCTTTCCATCCATTAATGACAGCAGCATCTTCGGTACTCAGATTAGCTCCGTGTTCATTTAAAAATGCTTCGTTTCCAATAATAGCTTCTGTAACTCCGCCAGCCAATTCGGGGTTGGGAATGCTGCCTTTAAGCCCGCGTCCAGTGACTTCGCTTAAATCTTGAGAGACAAGAATCGGATGAATCAGATTCTTTTCAGGCTCAGCCTCAACATAATTGCGCACAGCAATACCTAACGGATGGGTCGAGGACAACTCCAAGTCACGAGCAATTTGGTGCAGGGGAACATTTTTGTAGATGCCATCTTTTTGCAACAACACAAGCTCATTGGTCACCTTGGGCTCACCGCCTTCAGTTAAGGTTCCCGTCTTATCAAAGCAGATGACGTCTATCCGAGACCCCTCTTGGAATGCCTCACCTCCACCCTTTGCCAATATACCATGCTTTGCAGCTATTCCGGAGCCCACAAATAATGCTGTCGGTGCTGCCAAGCCTATTCCACAAGGACAAGCAACTACAAACACAGCAATGGCGAATTGTAACGACCATACTACCCAGCCCCCAATTTCAATATCCAGATAGGACTGGGGAAGTCTTCCAGAAATACCCAGGCTCAGCCAAATAAGCCAGGTAGCAACTGCAATGAACGTAACAACTGGTACGAAGAGGCCCGTAAGCTTATCAGCAACTCGTTCAATTGGTGCACGATGCAATTGCCCTTGTCTTACAGCTTCCACAATCTGATCCAGCATGGACCCCCCTTCAACTGCTATAACCTTAGCTACTACAGGGACTCCACCCGTGTTAATCGCACCCGCATAGATTTGCTGACCAACAGCGTGCGCGACAGGAAAACTCTCTCCGGTTAAGGCTGATTCATCCCAAGACGATTTGCCCTCTACAACAATGCTATCTGCAGGCGGAGACATTCCAGGAAGGATGCGAATGTAGTCACCAGCTTCAATTAGGTCAATCGACACTACCCGGGTGGAACTTGAATCCCGGGTGTCATTATAGTTTTCAATCAAGTTGACTGTATCGGGCCGGAGCTTACCAAGAAGTGAAACAGCAGACGCAGTTTTTGCCCTTGAAAACGCTTCCAGCAGTCTGCCAAGTAGCAGGAACATGGTGAGAAATACGACTGAGTCAAAGTACGTTGCACTGTATCCCACTTTCATGTTTGAACCTGACATGCCAGGGATTCTAGAGTTGCCTGAGTGAGCTGCAAGTACAAGCAAGGCAATGCTTGCAAAGTACGAAATAGAAGTTCCAAGAGACATGAGCAAGTTCATTGACCCAAACTTGAACAATCTTCGTTTCCAAGATACACCACTCCGCCACAAGTTGCGCACTTCCAGTAGTGCTTTACTATGAAATGCATTTGCTGAGTAAAAGTAGACAAAGGTTGAAATAATAAAAAGGGCCCAAGTTACTCGTGACACAGAGCCAACCCAAACAGGTTCGTCTAGCCAGATACAAAGATGGTTTGTTTTGGGCAGCAATGCCATGCCCACGATACCTAAGATAAAAGTAGGGATGGCTGCAATTACAGCAAAGGTTGCTTTGTAAAAGAGCTTTTTGCGCTCGGCAAGAGCCATAGCCTGAGATCTCTCTTCTAACGTCATGGGGTGTACAATTTTAACATCAAAATCAGAAGAAATCCCTTTAATCTCAGCCAAGATGGTGCGGATAGTGGTTTGAGGAACAATAGGCACGTAGGAAATTTTAATGTAGGGATGGTTCATGGAAATGGTATTTTCAACTGTAACAGTGCTTCCAAGTTCGTTAAAGAGCTCATTAATACGCTGGGGGCAATCTCTAAAAGAGAATGGATGTTAGTGCAATTTTCAATAAAAACATAGAGTGCTAAACTTACGGGCAGAACATGCCAGTGACGGAGAGATTGACGGTTCGAGACTTTGATCTCGTATTAAAAGTGGGTTTAACACGAGCGACCGAAAATTCGTATCCGGCATCTTCAACGGCCTCTTGCAATTTGACAAGATTAGTTTTCGGATCAGTGATGATAAAATCGCCAGAATTATTAAGCAAGACTATACTTGCATCATGCACAAAAGAAAGTTGCTGGACTTGTGCTTGTATGGTATTTACACAAGAAGCACAAGTCATGCCCCCAATAGAGGCGGTAACATTAAACGTCTTGCGGTCAATGGAAGTCATTGACTCAGAGTCATTCGATGGGACTCCGGCAGAGACAATTTCAACAACTTCACATTCGTACCCTGTATCTGTAACAATTTCCTGAATTTTGTTCACTAGACGTTTATCAGATACAGTTGCAATAGCGCTTTTTGTCATGAGGTCCACTCCAAATTCAGAAACTTCAGGCAGAGTTTCAGTGACGGCAGACATTACCGCGCTTTGGCAAGCGACGCAAGTCATTCCTCCCACTAAAAATGTAGCACGATAAGACGGTGTGGAAATATCAGGATCAATAACATGAACAGTATGTAGGGTATCATCATTGCTCTTGCTGGAGGAAATGTCTTTGAAGCTTCTGTCAGATATGAAGCTATACTTTTTTCTCCTCGACTTTTCATAGCAGGATTTGCAATGTTTTCTATGTTTGGTATTCCTTTTGTGACGACTCCAGGCAAGGTCCCAAAACTGCCAAAAGGTGTTTGGTTTAGCTTGTTGTTCAAACGAGTGCGAGTCCACTAGCAGTACATCAAATCCTGCATGGTCAAGAGCAGCCAGTATGGTTTTTTTAAAGATCTCAGTCCGCTGGGGTACGGCAATAGTAACTGTTTTGTCGGCAACATTTACGTGAACGTGGTCCTCAGTAGGCTGGGGAACTAGTGGAGCAAGCACCTGTTGAATGGATTTCTGGCAGGAGTTGCAGTGGATATTGTCAAGCGTGAGTATATAACACTCCATTGTGAATAAAGTAGTAGGTCCGGCACCAACTGAAATATCAAGAATAAGCTTTAATAACTGAATAAAACGGAATCACGAATTAAAATTTTCAAAGAAAGAAAGAAAGAAAGAAAAAAAAAAAAAAAATAGGCAAAAGCCATTTCATTTATATTTTTGCGAGACTTTCGCGCTACAGCCGCAGACTTAATAAATTGCCGTTTTGGGCCAGATCACAAAACCTGGATAGACGAAGATTGTTTTTGCCGCACCGCATCTGCCAATGAAAAATGCTATTGCCTAAAATGAGAAATCAGATAAAATGCTCCAAAGTGCTCAAATTAAAATATATCTGAGCGTGGTCACCCATAAACAAACGAATTTGAAGACCAAACCAAGGACTTTGGTTCTGCATGAATGAGGGTCGTGTTGGAAAGCATTGAATATTACAATTTGCTTGGTCTTTCGGCGTTTTTTTGCTGCTGGAAGAAAAGAAAAAAATAGAGTCCTGAAAAATCAAGAGCAATTACTTGAGCGTCTTTCAAATGTGCTTTGTACGATTCGTTCTCACTTGAATACCATCTATTTCAGTTGATCCTCCAACGAAATCCAAAGTCTGTTGGAATTCAGAGAACTCCATATAGGGAAAATGAGGGCAATTCGCCCAGTGAGGGCATACCCAACGCCGGACTGTACAGTATAAATGATAGAGTAATGAACGATAGTTTCCTAAAAATCAATGCTTTTGAATTCTTTCTTCCTTTTCTTTCACTAAGTAAGACACACACAGTCATACACGCACACACGAAAATAAAATGCTACTAATACTATATCTAGGCAAATGCCATGCTCTTTTTGATCTGTGCAATTGCCAAACCCGGGTTGAGACCCTTTGGACAGGTTCTGGAGCAGTTCATGATTGTATGGCAACGGTACAAACTCATGGAGTTCTCCAGCTGCTCACGGCGGGCGTCGCCCCTTTGATCACGAGAATCAATCATCCATCGGAAAGCCTGCATCAGAACAGCAGGGCCGAGGTATTCGGCCTGGTTCCACCAGTATGAAGGGCAAGACGTTGAGCAGCAGGCACATAAAATACATTCGTAAAGACCATCCAGCTTCTTACGGTCCTCAATAGATTGCAAATTTTCCTTCCCGTCAGCAGGGACAGAGTCACGCTGGAGGTATGGTTCGATAGACTTGTACTGCTTGTAGAATTGAGTCAAATCAGGTACCAAGTCTCTGACGACAAACATGTTTGGCAAAGGATAGAGTTTCTCATCCTTGGCCAGGTTGGTGTCAATGCGACACAGACAGGCCAGAGTATTGCGACCATTAATGTTCATGGCGCAGGATCCGCAGATTCCCTCACGGCAAGAACGGCGAAATGTTAGCGTGGAATCTTGTTCATTCTTGATGCGCAAAAGGGCGTCGAGAACCATGGGTCCCGTAGAGTTGAGATCAACTTCGTAAGACTTCATTACGGGCTTTTGTTCGGGGGTATCGGGGTTCCATCTGTAAATTTGGAACTTTTTGAGACGAGGAGCATTGCTGGCAGGGGCAGCGGCGGCCTCAGTGGCCAACCCGCGAACAGCACCATAGCTGGACAGAGCAGTACGTCGAAGAGACATGCGCGAGGTTTGTATCAGAGTAGGCGCAATCATTGTATTCAATTTTTAAAAACCAAACAGGCGAGTAAAATTGCAAAAAATTACTTCGAGGCAGGAAAGAAGAAATAATAAAATAAATGATGAAAAAAAAAAAAAAAAAAAAAAGCGAAAAAAAAAAAAAAAAAGAAAAATAAAAAAAAAAAAAAAAAAAAAAAAAAAAAAAAAAAAAAAGGCGGAGAGCAAGATTTCCAGGACCAATTAAAGAAAGAAAAAGGGAGAAAACTTGACTGGCTGACAGTTAAATCGGGCAATCTCTTATTGGCTGAAGATCATGTGATTTTAGTATAAGTGCCCTAACCTCAGATCAAAATTACATTTCATTACCACCATTTCTATATGGAAAATAAATAAACATTAGTTCTCTCGTCGAGATTAGTAGTCCTTCTCAGAGTCGCTGCTATCGTCGTCATTGCGTGGCCGCTTAGCTCCGCCAGATGTATGCTGATGTACTTCTTGAGTCTGTTCAAAGGGTGCCAATGGCAGTGTGGACTGGGCCATTGGGGGTGGAACGGGCATTCTATAAGTGCCATCTAATTTTGCAATTGCATCCGATTTGGTTTTCGCGTAGGCTATCTTTAAATCCTTTCCGTAAAAGTTGAATCCTTGTAAAGAGCGCAGCGCTGAGCTGGCACTGGAAACGCTAGAAAAGGCGATGTGGGCCTGGCCTCGCATTTTGGGGGTTTTGAGAGCTACTATGGAAAGCACTTGGCCATAGGGGGAGAACAGCATATAAAGAGCTGTTCTTAAATCTAGTGCGTGTCTTGTTAGTCAATGAGCTATACGGGATTACTTCATGTCATACCTTCTTTGCGGATCTTGTCGTTCAGGTTTTGCACGTATAAAGTTTGATTCGGTGGTTTGCTGGGGTGTGTTTGACCCGAGCCCCTAGGCACTGAGGGTAGTGACAAGGGTTTATCATCGTCAATCCTGCGGGTTTTCTTAGGGGGCGGCGAAGTTGTTGAAGTCATTGCTGTATGTGTAGTAGTATTGTTGAGATTGACTGGAAGGGGAGGCTACGAGAGTGTGAAATTTAAAATTTTTGGCGAGAAAATATTTGGGAGTTTGGGAGATTTTGCCAATTTCCATGATAACTTTAGTTCTTGATGCCAAAAGCGACGATGAATTGATGGAGTTATGCAGCAAGGTGGAAAGAAGAAAAATAAGGCTGATTTTGCCAGAATTGTATTACGATTGAAGATTTTTGAAAACAGTGGGCCTAGTGAATTGGCTTTAGCAAAGACGAATTGAAGGCAGAAATGGGCCATTGGGTTTTGCATGAAAATAGCCAGAAGACCTTTGAAGACTGTTTGCAGTAAATTTTGAAATGAAAAGTATCGTTATAATCCTGCAAGCATTTTATTAATTGCATTATTGACATGTCAGAGGAGAGCGTGAAACCCTAATAGGGATGGCCTGCCCGTGTTATGCCCAATATCTCAACCTAAGACCTGTCCTAAATTCAAAATGAATAATAAAAAGACTGGAAGAACTGGTAAATTAAAGACTATAGTTTAATGAAGTTTGACTACTACAATAGAGGTTGGCGGAACTGGATTCAGTTTGGAAACCACAGTTTCTCTTGCCTGAGACGGTCACCGTGAAGTCAATCCAAGACAAACCGGTAACGCCTCCTTCCTTCGCTTTTCCCATGTGTCTTTGTTCATAACCTTTTGTTTTGAATTTAATATTGAAACCTGACACTCAAGTCTTCAAAATTGAGCCTATTGATACTTCTGAATGATGCATGAATTTTTCAACTACTCTCAAAGTTAACTTGTGCCAGCTCTTAGTCATATTTCTCAACTACTCTCAAGGTTAACTTGCACGCAGCTCTCAGTCAATGCATTCAAACCCTACAGGGTAGTAAAACTCGTGAAATATAGGCATCTAGATACACTTCCATGCACTTCGACGCATATACCCAAATTCACCGGTCCACAAACGTTTTACTTTATGAATTATGACTGATGGATGAAATCAAGTATTGATAATATCGTCATTCAATTAGTACTATTTGAAAAAGAAAATTACAAAAGTCAAAACAAAATAATTTAGAAACGAAAAGTGTAAACATATAACAAATGTCTGATCAGGGATTACTTGCCATTAGATTAGGCTACAATATCCTTTTGATTGTCAACCTCATCTTCCTTTTCCCAGTTGCTGGCCTCGTCGTCCAGGTATTCGTCGTCGTCGACTACGTCGGCGTGACGAATGGACATGGTGGGCTTGACAACTGCTTGGTCCAGAGTCCACGCGGCAAGAGCATTTTCGCAGTCAATGATAATCTGCTTGGACGCGTCATAGCCATCGTAGGCGGGTCTGGTTTCACCGGGAGTAACGGGGCTCTCATCAAGAAGCTCAAGGAGTGCCTTACCATATCCAGCAATGAGGGCAAGCTTTTCAGAATGCTCACGAAGGGCGTCAAACTGGTAATTAAAGGCAGCCTTAATTTTGTCACGTGTAATGTTTGACAATTGAGCCTCAGCAACGAGAGACTCTGCCTCAGCACGGACTAATTCCTGTTCAAGAACAATAATCTTGTCAGAGTTGGGATCCTTGTACTTGAGTTGTGCAATTTGATCAGTAATCTTCTGCTTGCGGTCACGAGATGGCTGGACAGAAGCCTCAATGTTTCTAACGGACTTGAGAGTAATGCGGTACTGGTCGTACTTGTCAATAAACTGGTCTTCCAGCTCACCAATTTCATAAATTAAAACGCCGAGCTTGTCGGTAACGTCTGAGACATCATCGTCGCCTTCTTCACCCCACGAAGAGAGTTGCTTGGCTACTTCCCTGCGCTCCTTGGCGACCAACTCAATATCGCGCATGACGTTTTTTTCCATCTTGACGAGAACAGCAAGTTTGCGGGCAAGGTCTGGACCCAAGCTGCCAGCGGCAGTACGTCTAAATGTATGGCCTGTAAAGTTAGCAATTGAAAAAAAAAAATCAAGGTAATAGAAAAATGAGATATACATACCAATTGAGCCCTTTCCAAAGAATCTTCCCGACTTGGTGGAGGAAGGAGGAGGAGGAGGGGCTTGCAATTGAGCAGCAGTAGGAGCCCTACTTTGGCGTAAAGAGTAAGTTCTGTGCATTTTAGAAGAAATAAGACTTGAATGGATGGATGAAGATGAATTAATGGGGAGGGAGTAAAAAGTTCAATTACAAAGAAAATAAAAAGAGAGAAAAGAGGGAAGAAAAAAAGTTGAAAGAAAAAGAGGGAGGAAAGCTTGTTTTATACTCTCTGAATATCTTGTGCTTTCTGCGAATTTATTCAAAAAAGGGCCCGCTGAGCCTAATATAATGTGTGTTGTGTGTGGAGTGGGACGATGGAAGGCTTGGAAAAAAAAAAGAAAAAAAGAAATTAGTCTAGTGATATTCGATTACACAGGTTTTTATTCCACGTCACGTCAAATAAAATATACAGCCCAAACAAAATGAAAAAGAAATTACAAAGCCAAATTTGGACAGAATAGACCCAAGACGGGTAATTATGGCTGTACAATGACGCCATGCTGTATTGCTATAAAGAGGTCATGGTGACTGGGTACAAAAGGTTGCTTCCAAAACACAATTGAAATTGCCTACGTTAAGCACGTAGGTTTAGTAAAATGAAGACGCGGTTTATCATTGTTCTCATGACAACCAAAAAATCACAAAGTCTTTTAGACAGGTTATTCCAAGCCTAAAATGACCGCCGTGCTGCACCCACCTACATGAATGAATGGAAATAATTTAATTAAACGTCGAAAATTAATAAGAATTCCGCCTTTGTCCCAAGTCTCAAGTCCTATTTCCTCCCAATCAACCCCATTCAAGCCTTCTTGTAAGAATCATGGCAGCAGCAATTATCATCAATCATCAATCATCAATCATAATCATAATCATATTTCCAAATATCAACCACAAGGCTTCCATGTTTATTTGTTTGTTTATTATTCTCCATCCTGGTAGGGAAACTGAAACAATAATAAACTCTGACTGAAGAAGTAGTGCAACATCCAAAAGAGCCAAACAACATGGATCCCAACTCCAACCAATCTCTCCTTTTAACTTAACTTAACCTATTCAATATGGATCAGATCACCAAATGCAAAATGTGCCAAAAGTCTAAATGCTGGAATCCCTTCTCAACTAAGCAATTCCACTTCCAAATTAGGAGGACCAGAAATGGCTGGCTGGATTCCAAAATGCTTCATTGCCGTCAACAGCGTCTCACTATGAAAGTCCAAAGCAGCATCCCATACGGATCACATTCTCGTTTAGTACAAGCACCGGCATGCCAGACGCAACCCCAAACTTGATGCTACTACCATCATCATCACCACTATCGCCAGCAGCACCATCATCATCACCTCCACCAGTATCGTTATCACCGCGCCATTTGGACACCAGCTCAAGCCTCGAGCGCTCTTCTCTCGCGTGTTCAACCAGTCAAAACAATATATCATACTGCAAAATGGTACGTTTCCATTAGAATTCAACGCTCATCCCAAACATCCGGCCAATACAACAGACGTGATCAATTGGCTATACCTTTCTAAGGCCACAATGATTGACAATGTTTGCTATGACTCCAATCATACCTGCAGCCATTCGAGTCACGTTTTGCTGGGTCTGCTTCACCACCATCCCCGTTCAGTTAGACCCAACTTTGAAATCGTCGGCTTCGAGTTTTCTCCCAGCATTTTCAATCACGTGCAGTATTCAATATACACCCTCGAATTTCCAAGCACTATCACAACCACCACCCGCCCATCAATCTGACTCTTAAATTCTCATATCCTTCCTTTCCTTCCTTCCTACCTCTATTGATCCGAGATCGCCCTATTCAAATACAATTGTCTAGTACACAATATATAGTACAGCACCAAGGTTAGTATCATCTACTGTAGTATCTTTGTGCAGTCTATTTTGGTATCTACTGTCTTTAATAAGTTTCACACAAAATCAATCAAGGTTTTCTTCAGCCCGCCTTGCTTCAGTAAAGCGGTGGGCCTGGAATTTAAAACATTTTTTTCATTCAAATGCTAACGCTCTTTTTCTTCAACTAGTTCAACATGGTCCTCGACGCAGAAAAACTCGCTAAGCTACAGAAATCCGTTCGCATCGGAGGTAAAGGTACTCCCCGCAGAAAAGTCAAGCGAAGCCACAAGTCTGGAGAGACCGACGACAAGAAAATTCAAGATTCTCTCAAGAAGCTGAATGTTCAGCAAATCCAAGGTGTCGACGAGGCCAACTTTTTCAGAGAAGACGGTACTGTACTCCACTTTGCCAGACCTCAGGTTCAAGCTTCTGTTCCTTCCAATACGTTTGCCATTCACGGCCACCCTCAAGAAAAGGAATTGGGTGAGCTCATGCCCAACATTATTTCTCAAATGGGTGCTGATAACATTGAACAGCTTAAAGCCTACGTTGAGCAATTGTCCAAGTCAGGTGCGCTGGACCATCTTAAGCCTAAGGAGGGTTCCAAGGAGGCTGAAGATGAGGATATTCCCGCTCTTGTTGAAGGTGAAAACTTTGACAAGGTTGACTAAACAATGAACAATAAATGAAAATGAAATCATGATTCGCAATGAAAAGGGAAATAAAATTGCAAAACAGTGACAACTAATGTGAGTTCAGACGAGAAAATACCCCTGGAGAAATTATTTCAAATTCCTTTTAAAGGAATGCATTTTAATCCATGAAAATTATATTCTAGTTATGTATATCGTGTAATAAAAAAGCCATTTAAATCAAATTGAAGTTACCAATTATTATATATTAGATTTGAGAATGTATCATTATTGCATCCAAGCGAAAACAAAAAATCCTGCGCCTGCTCTTTTTTTTCGCTATCCCATATTGCAGCTTGTTTCAATAGTGACTTGCAGACTAGATTTGCTATATATTAAATCTGATTCGAAATATAGCCGTCAGATGGTGCTTTTGAATACTCGAAATGTTCAAAATGGTGTCACAAACACAAATTTACAAAAGTAGCGAGTTTGTCTTAATTTCAATTTTCAATGAAAATAGCTAAGGTAATAAGTTGTTTCTTTCGTAAAAGACCTAGTGACTACAAATAATCCATCTTTTAATAATATAGGATATTCAACAGAGATATATCATTTATATGATTGCTAAACGACCGAGATACATAAAAAGCACACAAACATGTCATATCACGTTTTGCAAATAAATGTAAAAAATTGAAATAAAACAATACATTTCAATCATTACCGACCACAGAAAGGCCGACAGCGACCTTTTAAGAGCTCTCAAGTACTTTCATGATACCCACTTTAAACCTACCAAAAGCTGATATCCGGGGCCAACTGAAAAACTTGATAACAGTATCGCCCTAACCCATACTCCCAATGCTGAAAAAAAAAATTTTTATTCCTGAGAGTGAAACGTCCAAAAAAAAATAAAAAAATTTCAACTTTTTTCTAATTCCAATCATCAAAGATATCCACACACAATGGGTAAGGCTCAGAAGAAACATGGAAAAGGTCGTTTAGATCACTACTACCGACTGGCAAAGGAGAAGGTATGTACAGCTTGTTTTCATTTCAAGTCCACTCTACTAACTTACCAAGGGCTACCGTGCTCGTTCCTCTTTTAAAATTGTACAAATCAACCAAAAGTTTGGTCACTTTTTGGAAAAGTCCAAGGTTGTTATCGATCTGTGTGCTGCTCCCGGATCTTGGTGTCAGGTAGCTTCAGCATGCTGTCCACTTAACTCCCTGATTATCGGTGTCGATTTGGCGCCCATCAAGCCCCTCCCTAATGTCATTACATTCCAAAGTGATATTACGACTGAGCACTGCCGGTCTCAACTTCGATCTTACATGAAGACATGGAAAGCTGACACTGTCATGCACGATGGTGCTCCCAACGTTGGTATGGCTTGGGCACAAGATGCGTTTACACAATCCGAGCTCGTACTGCAGTCTCTGAAACTAGCTGTAGAGTTCCTCACTCAAGGAGGTACTTTTGTCACAAAAGTTTTCCGATCCAAGGATTACAATAATCTCATGTGGGTTTTCCAGCAATTTTTTGAGAAAGTCGAAGCTACCAAGCCACCTGCGTCCAGAAATGTCTCTGCAGAAATTTTTGTTGTCTGCAGAGGTTTCAAGGCTCCCAAAAAGATTGATCCTCGACTACTCGACCCCAAGGCTGTGTTTGAGGAGCTCCAAGAACCTACACAAGATAATCAAGCCAAGGTATTCAACCCCGAAAAGAAGAAGCGTAAGAGAGACGGTTATGAAGAGGGAGACTACACCCAGTACCATACCATTCCAGCATTGGACTTTATCAATGTTGAAGACCCGATTCAAGCTCTTGGTACACTCAATGCCATTATTCTAGACCACAAAGCCGTTCCTGAGCTCAAGCCTGTCCGCAAAATGGCTTCTACGACCCCGGAACTTCTTGAATGTTTCAAGGATCTGAAGGTCCTTGGCCGCAAGGAGTTCAAGCAAATTCTCAAATGGCGTAAAGCTGCACGCGAAGTCCTAGGACTCGATGATGATAAGGAAGCCAAGAAGGCTTCACTTGCTGATGCCGCTAACCAGGAGCCTGTTGACGAGGAGACACAGATTGAGCGGGAACTGAGTGCGCTCAAGGAGAAGGAAGAGACTCGCAAGAAGCGATTGAAGCGTCGTGAAAATGAGCGCAAGCAAAAAGAAATTATGCGTATGCAAATGAATATGGACACACCCATGGATATCGGTCTAGAAGCCGGTGCACAGGATCAGTCTTTATTCAACCTCAAAGCTGTTGAGCGATCTGGGGAATTGGACGCCCTCAGTAAGGGTAAGAAGGTCATGCTTCCCCGTGACGAGGAGCATGCTAATGAGCACATGGATCTTGGCGAAGAATATGATGAGAGAGACGAGGAAGAAATTGTGGATGATATTGAGGCAGAACTGGATGACATGTACGGCCAGTACAAGGCCCGTCGTGCTGAGTCTGATGCCAGAGCTCGTGCCAAGCGAGCACGCGATGAATCTGAAGACGAGGAATGGTATGGAATTAAAGATACCAAGTCCGAGAGCGAGAGCGACAGTGATAGTGACGAGAGTTTGGTTGATGCTGGAGAGGATGAAGGGGATTCAGACGATGACGAAGGAATCAACAAGCTCATTGCCTCATTGCGTCCTGAACAGACATCTAGTGGTCTAAGCCGTAAAGCTGCTCTGTTCTTCAGCAATCCTATTTTTAAAGACTCTGCTCTGCCTGCAAGCGATGCTTCCTCTTCTGCAAAGAAGCCTGTTGCTATTACTGCAAATGGCGATGCTCCTACATCTGAAGATGTTGTGTTTGAGAGCGAAGAGGAGTTTGAGGCTGCTCAGTCTAGCGATGACGAAGAAGGCATTGAAACAGTGCCTGTTGACGACGATGAAGACTGGCAAGAGAACGTTCCCAATAAACCTGCCGCACCTGAAATTATTAGCGCACAGGCAATGACCTTGGCCCACGAGCTGGCACTTGGTACGCGAAATAAAGCGTCTGTAATAGACGAGGGCTACAACCGATATGCATTCCGGGATCGCGAGGGTTTACCAGATTGGTTTTTGGAGGATGAAGAAAGTCACAGCCGAATCTCCAAGCCAATCACAAAGGAGGCTGTTGAAGCCATCAAGGCCAAATTCAAGGCCATGAACTCACGTCCCATTAAAAAGGTTGCCGAGGCTCAGGCACGTAAGAAGATGCGAGCTGTTAAGAGACTTGAAAAACTCAAAAAGAAGACAGATCTTATCAATGATGATGAAGCACGATCTGAGCGCGAAAAAGCCGATGAAATTCAAAGGCTTACACGGAAACTTACTTCCAAGAAGAAGGAGAAACCTACAGTTACACTTGTTCCGGCTCGTGGCACTAATAAACGTCTACAAGGACGTCCTCGCGGTGTCAAGGGTAAATATAAGATGGTTGACGGTACCATGAAGAAGGAACAGCGCGCATTGAACCGCATTCAAAAGAGTAGAAAGAAATAAGTATAACGAGGTATATACGACGCTTAGATTCACATTTGCAATTAAAAGAAGAAAGAAAAAAAAAATCATATTAATTTTGGAGCAATTTTATATTATGTATAATACCATGTGTGCCTGAAACCAACTGTCCAGTATTGATCATCATTTTCAACTACTATATTATCATTTCATTACCTTGAAATTTGCAAATATCTAGTTACTTCACGCTATAGCACTCACTCTGAATGGTTTGGCACGATTTATACAGCTTATCTAACACAACTGCCGCAATCCTGGTACTATGATAACTTCCTTTTAGGCTAGAAAGGCAGAGAAACCTAGTATTTTATTTCTACCAAGAGCTTCTAGTTGAGTCACATATATTGTTTCTTTCCAATATTGCCCAGCCACGCACAGAAGTATATATTTTTCATTTGGGAGGAAATGGGAAAATTTTATTCCTCTGGGAAAAGTTTAACAAAAAAAAAAAAAAAAAAAAGACAATCGTTTATTTTTTATTTATTTTATTATTATTTTTTTTTTTTCCTTTTCCAAGATCATCTTCAACTTTTTGTTTTGAAGAAACGGCTTGTACCTTTCAAACTTGAGTGCTCGAAAAGAAAAAGAAAGGTAAACAGAGAAACATTCTGTTTAATTCCAGGCTTCTTGCTTTCATTGCTTTATTCTTGTTCTATCAAGCCAAAAGATTTCTGGTCGAGGGAATACGCTATACTTTGTCTTTTAAAATTTTTTGTCGAGTGTCTATTAGCATCACTACGAACCACAGTCTAGATTTTACGCCGATCTAGCATCTCACATAAACATTCAGCAATGTCTCAACCTTCAGTCATGTACCCAGAGAAGCAGTCCGGAGGCAATCATGGGCTAAAGAAGAAATCAACTTCAACAAGTGCAACGGCAGCGGCAGTGGCGGCGTCTGCTATTTTAAAAACAAACTTGGGATTCAAGCTGGCCAAGCATCCCGAAGCGGTTTCGGTTAGACCCGCGTCGTATCTTCATATCAAGCCAGATACATCGTTGTTACAGACACCGCCAGAGAAAAACAATGTGCAGCAAAAAATACAAGATGGTGAAGATGGGTCTGAAGAAGAAAGTGATTCGTCAGAGAGTGAAGAGTATTTTTCACCCCAAGAGGATGAAGTTGACAAAAGCTCTGTAGAAAGCGAAAGTGAGTCCGAGAGCGAAGACGACGGAGACCGTGTTCAATTTGAGGATGAAAGCAGTGATGAAGACGAAGAGACTACTGAGCAGTTAGACAAGACTGCTTACAAATTACTAGACATTAACGAAGATCCCAATGATTGGGGAAGTCGGCCAGACAGTACTATACGGAAGTCATGGCCTACTGGTTCTAGAAGTCCTCGTGGGTTGCTCAATACGGGAGTTACTTGCTACATGAACGCAGCGATTCAGTCCATGGTCCATATTCCCCCATTTGCCAACTTTTTGCAGGACGTGCATAGAGGGAAAGTTCCTGAAATCTCTAAAACTTCTGTGACTAAGGATTTGGCGAGCTTGCATCATAAGATGCTTGACCCGAACGTTACTCGACACATTTACCCCGCTGCCATTATTCGACGGTTAGATGACATTAATCCCATGATGTCAATGTGGCAGCAGGAGGATTCCCATGAATATTTCATGTCCCTGCTTTCAAGAGTGCAGGAAGATACAGTACCTCCTGGGAAAAAACTGCGAACTTCGATTCTGCACGAGATATTTGGTGGCACGTATGAACAAAAAGTGACTTGTCAAACTTGTAAGACAGTGTCCACGACGCACCAGGACTTTTACGATTTGCCTGTATCGTTTAGCGACAAAGAGCGTAAGCAGCATGGCAAGTTTACTTTACAAAGCTCAATCAAGGACTTTTTTAGTCCAGCGGTGATTAAGCCGGAAAAGAAAAATAATAGCAGCGGTAGCCATGGAGGGTATGAGTGCGAAAAATGTAAGAAACTTACTACGGCCATTACTGTTTCACGAATAGAAGAGCCATCAGAGTATCTTGCAATTAACATTAAGCGATTCAACTTCCGGGAGAAGTCAAGTCGCAAAATTAAGGATGGCATTTACTATCCCATGGATCTTGATTTGACTGAGTTTTCAATCAACGCAGAGACGGTGCCGCTTAAATATAAGCTGATTAGTGTGACAATGCACGAGGGGCGGACGACGAGCAGCGGACATTATGTTGCATTTTGCCATCAGCCAAACAATACTTGGTCATTGTATGATGATGAAACAGTTCGAAGGGTAAATGAAAAAGCTGTTTTAAGGCAGCAAGAAGCTGCTTACTTTTTGGTTTATGCGCGACTTACGCCAGTTGAAATCAAAGAGCAACAGCAGAAGAAGAGCAACGGAGTAGCTTCTAAGAAGAGAGAAGCAGCTTTGGCTGGTCTTGACACTGCAGCGGGTACTCCGAAAAAGACCAAAGCGGTTAAAGACAAGAAATTGAGACGATCTAAATCAATGTCAGATATTCCTAAGGAGGCTACGGGGGCTTCTGATAGTAGCACTGATGGCGAGCAAGATAAAAGCAAAAAGATCAAAAAGAAGACTAGAGACGACGCTTCGTCGCCCATGTTATCCAAAAAGTCAGGTTCTGGTAAGAAACTCAAGCCTCTTCTTAAACATAGCAAAAGTCTTGGCCACCTTAAACATGCAAACGACACTACTTCCAACGGCGGTATTACAAAATCTCCACATGCATCGTTTGCCAGATTATCTGATAAATTAAATCGTCGTCGTCAAGACAAGAAACGAGTGCGAGATGCTACTAGTGAATCTCTTAAAAAGAAGGGTTCAGGGTTCAACTTTGCAAAAGATCATCATCATAACCATCATAACCAGACTGAAGAAAAGGGTGTGGTGAAGAAACGGAAATTGGATAGTGAGATTGAAAAGATTTTCGGAGGCAAGTCGTTTTTTAAATAAAGTTGAAAAAAACAAAAAACAAAAAAACAAAAATTAAATAAGAAAAAACCGAACTTGCAAAAAGTCTGAAAAAATGAATTTTTGTTCCTAAACTATGAACTTTTTCTCTCTTCTTTTTTTTTTTTTTTTTAGAATATTTAATTTATTTTTAATT
>JAKVQY010000197.1:0-20000 GCA_030463045.1 Geotrichum macrosporum
TGGGCTTGCCAGCAGGAGGACCAGCCGGTACGCTAGCAGCACTAGGAGCAACATTGTTGATGATTTCCTCGGGCCCAGTTACAGTGTTATGGCCATTAGCAACACGCTGCAAAAAGTTATCATTGGGGTTTACTGGGTGAACCGTAATGGCAGGCGCCTTGCCTTGCTGTGCGCGGGCCTCAAGGTTGCCCTCACCGTTGAAGCTAGCACTTCCTAAGGAAGCCAAAGCAGCTGCTCCGAGAAAATAACGTGTCTGAACCATGGTGAAGAAAGTAGAAAGCAATAGAGATTGAGGAGATTGTTGATGTTAAGGAATAACTAGGCAACGCCCTCCTTTTATATTCAAGTAGCTATAATCTCTTTAAAGGCATGTTATTTCTTTCACCGTATGCTTCTATTCCTAATTCCAATGCCTTCAGAGCGAGAAACCCTTTTTGTGACGCATTAAATTATATAATTTTCAGTCCTTTAATTTTAACTATTAAAAAGTCATAGTGTAATTTTATAGCCAGATTGGACCTTGTTTCACAAAAGCGTTGCCATTCATGCAGGCGTTAGCCTACCTTATTTCAACCACTAGCTCTTCTCAATTAGACTCCAGAATTATTTTCATTTTTACAATACATGATAAAAAAACAACTCATATAAAACAATGTGGACTTTTTCTTCCAACTTCCATAATGCAGCATTAACCACTCATTTCTACATCTCCTTCGTTATCAACATTCTTTACAGCCTCTGATTTGTCGTCACTTATTGATACTTGCTCACTTACTACCGATGGAAGTCCGGTTTTCTCAAAAGACTTTTCAGCTATTCCTGCATTAGAATCCCCTGCAACTTCTGTCTCAGAATTCGAAGTGCTCAAATATAAATCAGGCTTCGCGTCCACCATGTTGGGTTCCGCAGGATTACCCACAACTGATTCATCCTTTGATATTTCAGGTTCCTCTTTAGGAACAATATCAGCAACATGTTCTTTGTCATCAACAGTAGACTTATCTTCTGTTTTCTCAGATTCCTGTAAAGGGTCTATAGCGTCGCTTTCAGTATTGACAGCAGCAGGGTTCTCCTCAGCGGGCTCCTTGACTGGGGGTTGCCAAGCAGCCATGGCGTCTGGACCGTTATTCTTCCAAGCATCAAACTTTCCCTGCGCCTCCAAAAGACTATCCTTACTCAGATCAGCCTTCCAACCATGACGGCCTTCTAAAAATTGTTGCCATCTAACTTGTTGTTGGTATTTGGCTGCTTCAATTGCATTTTCAGCAGTTGCTCCATCACGCCTAGAAAAGAAGTCCTCAGAATTCGGCTCAAAGAACAACTTGTATGTTGAGCTGCAAAGACGTGCAGTGAGACCTTGTTCAACGACACCGACAAAATCTTCATGCTCGACGTCTTCAGGCAAATTTCTATGCATGAATGGCAATTGAACTCTTTCCACAGGAACGCCTTCTGTAGGGCTGGTCATCAGGTAAGAAGTCAAGTAATAATTCCACTTCTCTTCTTCCGTTTGCATTTGCTTAAGAGTAACGTCATCACTCCCGAGAAACTGAATCAGTGCTTGTTTTTTCTGATCATTCCATTCGATGCGGAACATGCTCTCGTCGGGGCCTAACACAGAGTGAACTTTCATCCGGTAAAGAATCTGCTCTTTGGCACTTGAATTCCGCCGCGTACGGTCATGCTCAAACAAGACAAGTACATCTGACGATTTGACGTCCGAAACTATGCTATGCAAATGCTTGACAATAGATTGCAATACTTTATCAACAGTGTAGAGCTTGTATGCACGATTGCGGTATCCCTGGCGGATAGACTCTTCATACCATTGATGCTCAAGATCACCCTCAATAAGTTTCTCAATTAGCTTGAGAAGCTGTCCGTAGCAGTCATCTTTGCTAAACGACAGTCCCATTTCTTCCACGCGGCGGTCGTACAAGTCAAGGTCAATAGCAAACTGAACCTTTCGGCCATTACCGATCTCGTTAGACACTTCTTCCTCAAAGCCCTTCACCTCCTCTAACCGCTCATACAAAATATTGATCAATCGGAAAAAGACATACACCGTTGAATTAGCAAAGAGGTTAAAAGTATGACGGGGGCGCTCTTCAAAAATATCTCCGGAGGAATTTGCGGTAATATGTTTCAGCCAAAGTTCGCCAGCTTTTCCAATTTCCTCAAGATCCTCCTCTTCTTTAGACTTTTTGTCTTCTTCGTCTTCTTCTCGGGGCTTGCCAATTTTAGCATGTTTAGATTTCTTAAGCACATCACGCAATAGCTCTTGATCGTCGCGCACTCGCTTGGTTCCATTAATGGCATTTCCATTGGCAGTTTCGTTCTCTTGTGATTCTGACTCCTTCTCTGGAAGAGTATCACTAATCAAGTCTTCTGGCAGAGAAAAGAATAGGCTTAGAAAAGTCTTAAAAAAGGGTTCCATGCGTTCACGGTCATTACTCGAGTAAGAACTAGAGTGGTCGAGAAAGCACATTACTAGTCTATATAAATCCAAGAGAACAGAAGTATCCTTTACTTGATATACCAGCTGATCTTTAGGTTTAGGCGTCAACGGATTGAGACGCTTATTATTTTGCTCAGTCTTGACCGTCATAATTTCGGATACCAGCTGGCGAGTGGTCAGGTACTTTTTGTCAGTTTGCTTGAATGTAAGTCCCCGATGGTCCAATGATTTGTAGAAGACCTTCTGTTCCGTGTCACGCCAAACCTTGTTCCATTCACGCTGTGCTCGTCGCCACTCCTCGTCCTTTTGCTTAAGACGCCTCAAAACAATTGGAACAGAAACGGCAGGCGATTCTCGCAAAGCATCAACCACTTCGCGGTATCGACCATCACCATAAATCTTTTTCAGTACCTTTTCATAAATAGTAGAAGTATGGCCCAAATTTGGAGGAAGCTTAAATAAAACTTTCTCCTCTTGTGTCATACTGGTTATTCTGCTAGCAATTGTCTCAAGTGTCTGGATAGTGCGTAGATTGGCTTCCATATAATGGTCATATTCCAGACGTTCTTCTTCACAGCGATACATAATTTCCTCATACTGATTTTTGCGATGAGCAACAAAACCTGCTTCTTCAGACGCCCATGTTGGGTGGCCAACCCACTCATCATTGAGAACTTCCCAGCACATTTCATCACGCCCTGAACATGGCATATATGTTTCAGATTTAGGAAGTAATCGGTATGACCTTCCGTATGAGCGACAAAGTGACAACTCGAGCAAATGCTTCTTGTAGGGGATATTATCAACTTCAAGAGGCTTGCCTTCGTACTTTACGAATCCCTTGAACCAAGTCATCAGTTCTTTGTTACCTCCGAGGAATCCATCAACTCTCTCAACAAGGATATTTTTGTCGATAATACGCTGTGAAAACAAGTTGAGTATCTTAAGAAACTCGTTGTAAGTCTGCTTGTTGGAAATATACTTTTTCGCCTTGTCAAAAAAGGAAATCTCCTCTAATAGCGCGCCGGGCTTAGCAGGGAGTAAGGGCTCAGGGGTAGCTGGGACCAACTTAGGGCTAATGATTCCATCTTTAGGCTTTTTAGGCCCTCCACGAAGATTAGAAACTGCAATATTCTCATTGCTAAATTGGCCAGGGTATACTCCAACGTCTTGTGCTGTTTTCTTTTTGCCTCGAGTACTTTGCAATTGTGGTTGCTGAGAGTTTGAGTTGGCTGAGTTAGGAACCGAATTAGGAGGAACATTGTTTCCCTGAGGTGTGTTCCCAAGTGCAGAAGGCGGCGCAAAATTTCCGACTGGAGGAAGTCTAATATTTTCATTTGGGATCAAGTCCATTGGACGCTGTTGAGTCATATCAGGCAGGAATTGTTTAAAGTCATCCAAAAGATCTGGAGCGTCTTGAAAGAGTTGCGTGACTTGAGTATAAACTTCAGCAATCCGAAGTTGCTCCCTTTGGTACGTCTGCAGAATTTCCAAAAAGCTTTTGTAAATATCGGGTTGAGATGCAAACCGAGTTTTAATTTTATTGACGTAACTGATAGCATGATTGAATTCCACTGGATCTCCAGGGCGTCGTGATTCAGTATGCCCAACGGCCCGGTTTCCGTTAGCTGCAGCATGAAGCTGGGACATTGAGTTGCCCATTCCATTAGCACCATTGGGGACAGATTGCTCTCCAGATTGCGAATGGCCAGTTCCCCCCATATACCCGCTATATTGTTCCGATGACTGCTGGTGCCATCGTGAGTCGTACGGAATTGTAGGTTCTCCATCAGGCCGAGAAGTGCTACCTCTAGGAGTTGTCACACGAATGGGGTTAGGATCAGAAGGATCAGATGAGCATTCAATCCTATATCCCTGAGGAAGAAAAGTATTAAAGCCCTGAATAAGATTATTGTGACCGTTAAAGAGAGTTGATACTCGAGCGATAACCCCCGGGGTGTCAATGCTATAAAAGTTCTGTTAGTAGGGTAGGGGCTCGAATGAGTGAAAACTTACTTGTGGCTCTTGAAATCTTTCATAATGTCAAGAAAGTGATTATAGACATCAGGTTGCGCTTGAAATTGGACTTTGACTTGATCGAGATACGACAAGGCATCATTAACGTTCAGGGGCCGGTACCCAGCAATTTGCTGAGCACTCTCTACACTACTTTGCTGCGGTGACAACTGGTGATGGTGGAGCGAGCCAGAGGTTTGAGGGGGAATTTGGCTCAGCACTGGACCATTTGGCTGGGATGAAGGTCCTTGAGACTAGTTGTGAACAGTTAGCGAAAAGCTATAAAATAACGCGTGATATCAACTCACTGAGATATGAGAGTTCGCCCCAGGTGGAGGGGACTGACCCTGCACGGGTGGAAGGCCATGCATAGGAAAGTGAGAACCGCCGCTTGCGTTTCCAAAGCCTGGAAGAGAAGGGAGAGTTGGATAATAAGACGGTTCGCCTGAGTCTATGAATTCACAATTAGTTGAACTGAATTATTGAGGAAGCGCAAAAAGTCTGGTAAAATTGTACTGCGCCTACGCTTATTATTGTGAACTTACTTGTATTATTCGTCAGAGAAGATGGAGGAGGAAGGACAGTATGGCCCATTTGTTGACTTTGATACACGTTAGGAATGCTTGATTCAAGAAATTCATCGCGAGAAACTTACATGAAGGGCTGGTGACGGGCTTCGGCAGAATCCTGGGTGCCAGGATTAGGCCAATGTTCCTGATTCGCCATAAGCAAGAAAATAAGTGCCTAGCAGAGTGCTTGTCAAGCTATCCGTAAAATAATAAGTTGTCGCGAGTATCAGTTTGTTCGATGAAGGTCCAAATGTAGAGTCAATCTGGTTTCCAGTTTTTCCAATATAAGGTCTTTTCAGCTCAGATAGTCAAAACACGCCTAGGAAATAAAGAAATACAGCAGGCAGACAGGCTGCAGATACACTGATATTCAGGTCAACGGAGTGTCACTTGATTAAAGTAAAGGAGTGGACAAAGTGAAAAGAAGAGCTAGTAGGAAAAGAAAATAAAACAAATCCCCAAGGGCCAAAATGAGACCGGCAAAAGTGTACAGGTAAGAATATGTTACTGATTATGTAAATATGAATAGTTACCCTATTTTCATAATTGACCTTTGTCCCAATCCTGAGGTTTTAGAAATACGTCGAAAAAGGTCCAATTTTCATCACCAGACAGATCTTTTTTAAACTCTCCAGATCTAGCAAAAGCTACTACACATATATCATGAATGCGCCAGATAGATTCGAGCTCTTTTTACTACCAGATGGTGTAGACAAGTATGTTTTATAAGTTGTGTATCTTTGTTGCACTTCAATTACTGACTCTCTTTAGACTTACAGTCACTCCCGACTCACGTATCCCGAATGCCGCTATCATCAAGTTTGAACGTGAAGATCACACACTAGGTAACCTTCTGCGATCTCAACTTCTTCAGGATTCTCGCGTTATTTTTGCTGCCTACAAAGTTCCGCACCCGCTATTTGCCAACTTCATCTTGCGCATTCAGACAGAAGATGGATACTCACCCAAAGAGGCCCTGAAAAACGCGTGTAGTGCTGTTCTTCATCAACTTACAGTACTTCAGCAGAAATTCAAGACAGAATGGGATCTCAAGGCCATGCTAGCAGACCCTGAAGACGTCTAAGGGTGGTGTCTTTCTCATAACGACACTTTACGCATCAAATGTTTTATTTATTGTACTGGTACCTCATTTGCATTTAAGTATAGCTGTGATAACAGCTGAGGAAAATGAAAAAAAAAGCAGAATAAAATGTTTAGAACATAAATAAGAAACTAGTGAGTCTTTTTCTCTAGCGATTTTCAAGCCGTCTTTCTTCGCTGAAGTATCATCGAGAAGACTTATGAAAGCCTTGGGTGTCAGTATTGAATACAGCCAAACTTAAGCATTCAGCTACACAGGGCTTTCTTTCTCTCTCAATGAATTCAATGAAATTTTCTAAACATGCTGTAGCTAGTTCGCTATGATTCACATATAACTAAATTGACTGTTACCCTCGCTACTTTTAACAAAATGCTAGCCTCCCTCACGAATTGAAAAAGATACACGTCCTGAAAAAACTATTTTAGGATTTAAAGATTCTAGCTACTCTCTGACTTCCTGTTATTAATTAAAGGCCCCCTGTTTTCTTTGGATTTTTAATCCAAGATTTCAGAGGTCCGAAGTCTTTAGCTCAGCAAACATTGGTTGGCAAAGAGAAGAGTGATAAAAAGCATAAATCATTGCTTATCAGTGACATAATGGGAAAAATTAAGAAGTTATGTCTTGTTAAAAAGAGAAAAATCAACCAGTATTATGACCTTGAGTTTTTGCGTTAATTTTTGCTGAAGACTAAACGGTTTCCTCTACTTTATTTCAGGTGTCTTGTTTTATTTTTCCTCGAAATAATCAATCGGTTTGTCAAACTGAATTAAACATTATATTATTGAGGCGAGATTTTAATCATCATCGTTTAGGGTAACGATGTTGATGATAGTTCAGGTTATTGTCCTATGTAAATAATGTACCAGATGACAACTAAATAAAGAGCACTGATATTTCATTTTAGTTCGGAGAGCATTGAATGACTTTCAAAGCCTGCATGAAATAGGCCCCATAGTGCACAATGGGGTGAAGTCGGGCTGTAAGATACGCATAATAGGTTTTCTTTTAAATGTACTTCTAATTTAAACGTTCAAAGGATTGGAGGAAAGACAGCAGGCACCAATGTTACGGGCAGTCACATCGTATTATTCAACTATGCCAGATTCATCAGTTGAGAAGATAATTTGCAATAGATCACCTAATTCCTTTTTCCTCCAACAATTGGCTCTGGAGTAACAATTTGCCTAGATGGTAAGTTTTGCCTCTTGTATTATTATGTTGAGCTTACATACTTGCTTCCAATGTCACTAATGACTATTGATAACTAACAATAACCTCTGCTATTTCTTCTTCTGTATTTAATTGAATAGTTTATCCATCAATTCAAAGTAAACAGACTTGTACGTAGTTTTGGCTACGTATGTCGGTCGCCTCGATTTAAGTCCGAGAAACATCTCTGCGTGACAGTCAAATAGAGATACTAAAATCCACCTGGCAGAAATCCCCCTTGCAAATTAAAAAACCAAGTGAAATGCTCTCACTTAAACGTCACAAGGGCAATAATATTAAAACTATTCTTCTGCTCCTTGGCCAACCTCTTGATTGGTCATAGTAGCATCAAGAATAGCTTTGCTTAGAGGTCAGAAGGAAAAATTCCTTTCCTGAGCGGCTTTAGCTACTCTAGAACTGTACACTCGTTTGCGGTATACTTTTATTATAGTTTCTGAAACTGCATTATCACTCCATATTCTTTGCATTTCCAGTATTCGTTCACGAGCAATTTGCTTCTTCCCTTACAATGTTTGGCTTATATAGTAATAATGGAGGTGTATTAAACAGAGCTGTTTTGTAAAATTTAACTGAATTAGTTAAGGAAAAATAGTTAAGAAGTTAGTTTGAAAACAAGCGGCCAAATTACGGTATATTTGAGGTTTCGAGAATACTAATGAAATTCTTACCTCCACAGCGTTCTGCCAATACTTCATAAGTTTCACGTCTTGCAAAGCATCTGTTTACAACACAGCTCCAGTGATTCAGAGACTTTAATTATATGTTCTCCCCCAAGGTATCATTACTGTATGGGTCTACCGTTTTCGGTGCCTCTCTCAATAATATTGTATACCAGCTTATTGAATATTCCTTTTATTACCAGACCAAAAGTATGTCAAAGTGCAGCATCATATTTCTGTTTCCAAATAGATTGCTGAATTCTCTGCATCATTCGGAAGTTCCCTCTGGATAAGTAGAAAGTACTGAACACCATGTTTAATTTTATCAAAGCAGGAAAATCACCATAGGGTGAAAGGGATGAGAGATTTTTGATTATTTTTTTTGACTATATTAGGAGTGAGAATAAGGTAATAGCTACTTGTCCCTTTTCTCAGTACCAACGTCACCAACGTTCTCCAACCCCTCGAAATATTGCCAAGTTGAATGCCGAGTCAAACCGGTGATTTTCATCTTACCGAAATTGATTGCAATACAAAGCTCAAATACAAAACGTCGCATTGCAGCCTTTTGAGAGTGTCTTCTCAGTATCTAGGGCTAATGTGGACACTAAAAGATGCACCGCTAAACAAGATTCACAGTACTATTGTCTCTAGTCGCTGTCCATAACTTTTTTTGATTGAAGAAACTCAATTTTTCACACAAGTCAAAGGGTTGATTTTTAATTTATTGTGCAAAGGGTATACGATTCCATTTCCTTCAGTGTAATATTGCTTTAATTGTTGCGGACTATTATAACATTTACCAAAAATGATGGACGGAAAATTCTGACTAATGAATCAAGACTTATAAGATATCTTTATATGATTCATGAAGCGCTGGCAGGATCGCGTTCAAACATAAACTGGAGGACATAAAAAAAAATCCGTTTAGTCCATTTTTTTAATTTTGCTAATTTCGGACTTAAAACTAGTATGCGAGATCTTTCTGTCAAAAACCACGTGAATGCAATCCATCTTGGCTTTATTTCGAGCCATGAGAGGGGCAAAATTATCTCTCATTAGCGCGCATCAAGAGTTAATGCTATCCAGCATAATCAACAGGCTAGTCTGCAGTAATTTTTCTTAAAACGTAAATTTTATAGAGGACATTATGATTACATCACTTTGGGTGAGTAAACGATGATGCATGAACGAGAGTTTTTCACCATACAAAATAATAAACTTTCATCACAATTACACTTCACATCAGCACCCAAGACGAACTATAGGTCTGGTAAAATAAAAAGCTAGACAAGGATGAGATCTGGCTATGTGACCGGAAAACAGGTTCTCTTCAATTCTGGGACTTCCATATGGTCAATTCGTTTGTCATTGCCACTACAATTAATCATCGGTGTCGCACCTCGCCGTGACCTAAGTCATAAAATTGAGACTCCCGAAAGGACGGCCTGCCATGGGTTTCGGAATATCGGAAATCTTCAGGAAGCTATACGAAATTTTAAACTAAATCCGTCTTCTAGCAAAACTAGCCAAGTGCGCTTCTTCACTTCATCTCCCGCGATCCGGATGTGGCACAGCTTGCCAGCTTCACAGCAAAGCAAGGATAACAGCAATTCAAAAAGGTGGCAAAATCTTCGGGGTAGCAGTTCTTCTGGCTCTAATGGGCCTTTTTCCAGATTTCGAAAAGTTCCCACTGACGGTCTGCACTTTTCCTCGGATCTTGGAGATTTGATCATTGAAAAAGGGCTTTCGCCGCATCCACTCAGAGAAATTGGGGATAATCTTGTACGATGTACTGTATTTGATAGTCAAGGCAATGTCAAGGTTGTGTCTGGAGAGTTCAAGCGAACAGAACTGCTCTCGAAGCATGGATTGCTGCCACGAGATTTACGCAAACTAGATACTGGGATATCGACCATTGTACCATCTATTCTGGTACGCCGAAATTCTATTTTAGTTAATCTCCTACATATACGAGCGTTGATCAAAGCTGACATGGTTTTTGTATTCGATGTTTACGGCTCAGCTGACTCGCAAACACAGAGTGTATTCATGTATGACCTCGGTCATAAACTGCGGCATGGTCGCCAATCTATGGGCGGTCTTCCTTATGAGTTGCGAGCACTTGAAGCTATTTTTATCTCAGTCGTCACTGCATTAGACGCTGAAATGCAAGTGCATACAAGAGTAGTGAACGGTATTCTAGCTGATTTAGAAGATGATATTGATAGAGAGAAGTTGTGGCACTTGCTAATTCAGAGCAAGAAATTATCGGGATTTCTCCAGAAGGCCAAGCTTATTAGAGATGCTTTAGACAAATTGCTAGAGCAAGATGAAGATCTTGCGGCATTTTATTTGACAGATAAAGCACAAGGATCACCACGATTACCTACAGACGACCACTCAGAAGCTGAAATGCTGGTTGAGAATTATTATAAACATTGCGACGAGATTGTCCAAACTGTTGATAATTTGTCGCGCAATATTCGCAGCACAGAGGAGATTGTCAATATAATTTTGGATGCAAATCGCAATTCCCTCATGTTACTTGACCTCAAGTTTCAAATTGGAACGATGAGTTTAGGTGCAGGTGCCTTTGTTGCTGCCCTTTACGGTATGAACTTGAAGAATTTTATCGAAGAGTCTGAATTGGGTTTCTGGAGTGTTTCTGGAATAGCCACATTGTGCAGTATATTTGTTATTCTAGTGTCCCTCAAAAATTTATACAAAGTTCAGCACGTTACCATGATGTCCTCCGCAGAAACAGCTCGCCGCCGGGCTTCGAAGTCACGATTGCCACTTCGCAAAAAGAGCAGAACTAGTGATAGGGACACTGCTGCTAATGCGGCGGCAACCGCCTCTGCCACTGCTGCAGCATATACAAATTCCTATTCAAACGTTTATTCTTATCCATCGAAATTTTATCAGCACTCTCCTCATTTATCGGTCAACCAGAAAAACAGGTCAAAAGTTTGGAACTGGCTAGTTCGCGGTTCTAACATTAAGCGCTACTAAAATAATACCACAATCAACATGAATTGCCTACTGTACATATGCTGTGAACCACTTAGAACTTTGAATAGCTTTCGTTTTACAATATTTATTTCAGATTTGCAAATGTAAAATGTATTCCAACTCAATCACATATACACAAAAAATACAGCGTTATTTTCAAATATAGATATCTTTATGTGAGAAAGAATTATTATTACAAATCTCAACACCACAGAGGTCTGTCGTGTATATTACCAATAATTATTCTTCCAGCCATTAGATATCAAAACTCATGCAAAATTATGGTCTCTGGCGGGATCGAACCGCCGATCCTCGCGTTAACTTCAGAGGAGTTGTTATTAGCACGATGCCTTAACCAACTGGGCCAAGAGACCTTCTGATATTTGTTAACTTTTAATTTGGCAATCTAAAAAGATTTTGCGTTAACGCTAAAAAATTTACAAAATACGCAAACTGCTTGTGACTCAACTGGATTACACATTGGAAAAACCAAAACGTAGCTCTAAGAGATACAGGAAACGCACTTCTCACAAATTGGCAAGAAAATATGACACTGGAGTGAAGGGCGCATGGTACAGACGCATAAACAAGCATATTAGGTAGCTCACATTGGTTTTCCCCAATCTTGCTAGTGAAGTCAAAATCACAAAATAGCATTTTTGGTTTCCCTCATGTGCTTGGATCAATAGAAATCTAGCGCCATTGCTCATTTGAGAATTACCATCATATAGTGCAATTCAATTACATGCTGCAGGAGGTCTGTATCAGACAAATAGTTAGAACAATGTCTCCATTTATGTTGTATAGTCTTTCTTTTAGATAGGATATTTTAGATAGGACAATAAACTGATTTAGCATTATTATCGGACTATTACCAGGATATATTACAATCAATTCTGCACTCTGCAGGACATTTGTATCAGACAAATAGGTAAAATAATGTCTCCTTTTATAATACGTAGTAGTTTTCTTAGAATTTTACAAGAGACAATGAACCAATATAGTTCTTACTGTCACTCACAGACAATACTTGCCATATTTTAAATTTGAGGGCAAATCATTATATAACATCATCTTCATACTTGTTCCGTCTGCTGAAATTTAATTCACAAGTACTATAATGCGTCACTAGCTTAAAAAACGACGAGCTAAATACATGTATAGAAGTCGTTGTGGATGGATGAAAACTAGTGTTATTCCAACATGTTTTTATACGATACTGAACATAAAATGAGGTGTCATCACAATGATGAAAGCTACAACACAAGTTAAATGCAACTGCATAAACTTTTTTACGCCGTTTAATATCTGACAGTAATACAATTCCACATTTGTTAACTGCCACAAGTTGCTGCTCCTTGTACATTATTGGCCAACGTTAACTTTGGGAATGAAAGCACCACAATCACTACATGCTATACCGGGAAATCACATTTATTATGAATGATTTTTTTCAAGAGCTAGAACTCCATTTGATAGGAAGATGAAAATAATAATGGGGACGAGATACATCAGTGTGATAAAGGATATGGAATTCCTCACTAAGTATATATGAAGTTATATGTCAGAAAAATGAAAAACAAAAGTTAAGGAATTCTGGTGACAATGTAAGCCCATCTAATATATATGAATGATGAGTTTAACAAGCTTTTCAAATGGAGGCTTATCAGTATCATGGTTGATAATTTAGAAAAGTTTCATACTCAAATGTTTCCAGAGAATCGTCTTTATAAGCCGAAAAAAAACTGTTGGCACAGAAAGGAAAGGCTGCTACAATAATAGTGTCTGTTATTTTTCTAATAGAAAATAAGATTGAGTTGTTGGTAGAAAAGATTTTGTGAAAATACTCAAAATTAAGAGAATTCCATATTTAAAATTTGGGAATATTCGGCACAACTTTTGTTCAAGCTATTTGGCCTCATGAAGACCGTCTGATATCGCAAAGAAGATTTCCGAGTAAAAAATGTATATTTTAAAGATCCTTGCAGATATTTTGCCATCTAAAAGTTTACAAGTGTCCATTTTCTCAAAGTTATATTTACGAAGTAGTAGGTGTGCTGTTGTGAATATGATTTTCAAGTCTGGCGGGTAGCGAACTAGGAAAGTTCCATAGAACAAAACAGCTAAATCCAACAATCATCTATCATTAAAGCCTTACTTGCACGCTTAAATATTTCATCATCATCTAAATCTGAACTATATAATATGTGCGTTTGTCTCTTATTATCGAACAGAACCATCATTATTTTGTGCGCACACTGAAGGTACCGTTAACCTCGCCAAAGTAGGCAACATCGCCGTTTGTGAACAGTCCTGTTTCGACAACCCCGACAAGTAACTTTATGCGACGGTCCATATCTGCTACATCTTTTGCCTGGATAACAGGAAAAACAGTATCTAGAATGAGATTATTGTTGTCTGTGACAATCGGCCCTGCTTTAGCCTTTCCACCCTGACGGAGAACAACTTGAGTAGCACCCAGTTTGTATAAATCAGCAGTGACCTTGTGGTAAGACATACCGACTACTTCAATGGGAACTCCTTGTGTCCACTGGGATCCCAAGGCATCTGATTTCTTGCGGTAGTCTGCGACGAGAATGAATTTCTTTGCACAAAGTGAAACGAGTTTTTCTTGGAAAAGACAGCCACCACCGCCCTTTATGCAGTTCAAATGGCCATCGATCTCATCGGCACCGTCGAAAGCAATGTCCAAGTCTCCCGCAGCATATGAGTCAATGGTTCCGACTGTGAGACCTGCCGCTTTCAGGAGCTCGCGGGATTGGAATCCTGTGGGTACAAAAATTACATTGGCAACGTCAGAGCGTTGTGCTATACGTTCAACAACGTAGACCACAGTTGACCCAGAGCCAATGCCCACGACCTTGGCGTTTTCCGGAAAATGGTCATCCACAGCACGAAATGCAGCAGCTTTCTTTGCCTCTTCGACAAGATCGATTGGGGCTTTAACTGCAGACATTGCAAAAAATGTATAAAGCTTTAGAATTTGTGTGCTGCTTACGCGTCAACGCTCAGAACGGGGGAAAGTCAGAGAAAGACTTTTAGGCTTATAAATGAAAAGTGAGAAGGAGGAGTCCAAGGCGAGAAAATGGGAGATATTGAGTGACAAACTCCGAAATGGCGAAAAAAAAAAAAAAAAAAAAGCTAATCCAGCAGTACAGGAAAGGTCTCAAAAGATGCTAGAGAATAGAAAGTACAGGAACTGAAAAAGATCAGGAATTGATTTAAATGAAATTTGCAAAAGCCGTAGTCAAGTTTTATCCTCTGGCGTGCCCGGTTTTCTTCAAGAATTCTTGTGACCAGTTTCCTCAATGAATGGCTAAAAAGACTTTTATTGAAGCAGCATTTGACCTAATTTTGAATAGACCAATGCCTGCGATTCCAAATACTCGAATTTCATTCTCAAGTAATAGGGCATTTTCAGAGATTCCAGTCTTTTTGTTGAAGGTGGAGTAAGAGTTTATAAACCAGTAGTAATAGTGGCAATGTTTTAAGCACACACACTCGCGCACGCGCACGCTCACACACACACACACGCACACACACACGCTTAATGAAAAAATTGAAACTCCGTTTCGCCTGACAGCAATATTCTCAAAATGAAATTCATAACTCACATAAAGCTAAAAGGCTTTTGGATCAAAGTTGAAAGAAAATAGGACCTTCAATGCTGACATAATCCTTTTAGAATTTTTTTTTTTTTTTTTTTCTTCCCATGGAACCTCCCAAAAAAGTTTTCATTTCCAAATCCAAGATATCTTTTTTTTTTTTTTTTGCAGTCTCCTAATTTAAAAAGCATACATACACATTCATATACACAACATGCCTTCTGGAATTCGCCAAAGAGCTGCTCGTAAAGCCGGCAGAGACGTTCACTTTGACAAGCGTGCTGAAGCACGGAAGCGGGCACAGAAAAAGGCCAATCAGCTTAAAAGAGCCTTACAGTCTAATCCTGTGATTGCCGCCAACTGGGACAAGAATTTGACATTGACACAAAAGTAAGTAAATAGCTGCAGTTCCCTTTTAAGTCTTTGTTCTTTTAAAATACCAATGGTTTGAATGGACTGAGTCCATGTCTTCTTTTATTGAAATTATTTTTTCATACTGTACGAAGAGTTTGACTTTGATCTGAAGCAGAAGATAGAAATGCTAACTCTGTTTCTTTTTTTTTTTTTAAAAAAAAACAGTTATAAGAAACTTGGTCTCAAGTCAAGACTAAACAGCGCAGCTGGTGGCTCAGAAAAAGATTTCTCACAGCCAGCTAGCCAGCCGGACGAAAAATCAAGTACCTCTATTTCCTCCAAATCCGACTCAAGCAACAGTCGGTTGGGCGCCAACGAAGCTAGAATTGAGAGAGATGAAGATGGTAATGTTGTTAGAATAGTATACGGAACTAGTCTTGAGGGGGATGAGGAAGAAGAGGAGGAGTTTAAAGGGTTTGAGGATGCACCAGAGGCGTCCACGGACGTGGTTAGACAGTTAGAGGAGATGGCTAAGAATGTGATGCCTGCTCCACCGAGGTTGCAAAGCGACAGAGAGCTGGATTGGATTGCCGACTTAGTTGCTAAGCACGGGGATGACTATGAAGCTATGAAATGGGATAAAAAATTAAACGTGTTCCAGCAATCGGCGGGTGACTTGAAACGACGTGTTGCCAAATGGAAGAAATCACAAAAATAAGCTATAAAAAAGAAGGAATAAATTAAAAAAAAAATAATAATAAAAATACGTGTACCCTATAGAACTATGTTGTATAAATATTCAATTAGATTTTGGAAAAATCGGAAGCTTCAACAAAAGCACGGTACGAAACTAGTTGAGTCTCAGTTCCGTCTTGTTCAAACTTAACACCCACACCTGGGGCAATGAATATCACGGAACCAGCGTGAATCTTGAGTGACTTGTTGCTACCATCGGTTGTAGACAAAACACCGTTTCCGCTGGTGGTAATCAAAATTGAAGGTCCGTCAAAGGCGTCCAAAGTCGCACTACTGGACTTACCAAGCTTGCCCTCGAGTACTGCAAACTCGGCAATTGGGGGATCGTATAGAGTAAACTCTACAAGAGAACTGTCTAATCCATGGGCACGGGGAAATGGCAAGGGCTTCATCTTCTGGTCCAAAACGGGAGCATATGAGTAAGTAAGCATTGACACAAGGTTCTTGACGTCCTTGAACTTGGGGGTAAACCCAGCACGAACGACATTATCACTAGCGGCCATGCATTCAATGATATCACCAGAAATGTAAGCGTGGGGGTCCTTGGCCCGCAAGAACATGGCTTCACCAGGAACAAGTTTAACATAGTTAAGCATAAGGCCACCGCAAAATAGGCCAATGTCGGATGGGAACTGTTCATTCAAGCGAATGATAAGACGAGCCAATTCAGTGCCTCGGCGCTCGCCTTCGTCATTAGGGTCAGAAAAGAACTTGGAAGCGCCAGCAAATGTCTCTGGTTCAGATTGAGCACGCTGGACGAGGCGGCTGGCGGCATCCTGGACATTGTCTGCGTTAGCATTCATGAGCAGGCCAAACAGCTTTTGCAGGGCCTTGCGATTGACCACATCGGCATCAGTACCTTCTTCGGCATGTTCCTGGCCAGCCACGGCGTTCTTGAACTCAAAGACAGGTCCAAGAATTTCACCTCTGACAATTGAATACTGATGCCCCCGACCGTCCCTATTAATCATTACGATGGTCCTAGAAACCAACAAAATAGAACCAAACGTCCTATTCTATTATTCCATGCTAATATATTCGAGCAATACGCCTGCTTTGAACACTCTAATTTTTTCAAAGTAAAAGTCCTGGTTCGCCAAGAGCCACAAGGACCCAAGGTTAGCCAGAAGGAAAGGCCCCGTTGGAAATCCAGTACACGAAAAAATCGGACCGGCCAACCGAGCCCAAAGTTCAACTACGAGCTTTTTAACTGCAACAACTTTAATATACGCTATTGGAGCTGGAATTACCGCGGCTGCTGGCACCAGACTTGCCCTCCAATTGTTCCTCGTTAAGGTATTTACATTGTACTCATTCCAATTACAAGACCCGAATGGGCCCTGTATCGTTATTTATTGTCACTACCTCCCTGAATTAGGATTGGGTAATTTGCGCGCCTGCTGCCTTCCTTGGATGTGGTAGCCGTTTCTCAGGCTCCCTCTCCGGAATCGAACCCTTATTCCCCGTTACCCGTTGAAACCATGGTAGGCCACTATCCTACCATCGAAAGTTGATAGGGCAGAAATTTGAATGAACCATCGCCAGCACAAGGCCATGCGATTCGAAAAGTTATTATGAATCATCAAAGAGTCCGAAGACATTGATTTTTTATCTAATAAATACATCTCTTCCAAAGGGTCGAGATTTTAAGCATGTATTAGCTCTAGAATTACCACAGTTATACCATGTAGTAAAGGAACTATCAAATAAACGATAACTGATTTAATGAGCCATTCGCAGTTTCACTGTATAAATTGCTTATACTTAGACATGCATGGCTTAATCTTTGAGACAAGCATATGACTACTGGCAGGATCAACCAGATAACTATCGTAAAAGAAAAGAAGCAACAAGCAACAGGAAAAGAAACCGAAATCTCTTTTTCTCTCGCCTATTCCCTCTCTCTAGAAGATACTTATTGAGTTTGGAAACAGCAGAAAGTCCAGAAAAATTGCTTTCTCAGGTCTCTCTGCTGCCGGAAATGCTCTCTGTTCAAAAAGCTTTTACACTCTTGACCAGCGCACTCCGTCACCATACCATAGCACTCTTTGAGTTTCCTCTAATCAGGTTCCACCAAACAGATACCCCGGTGTTTCACGGAATGGTACGTTTGATATCGCTGATTTGAGAGGAGGTTACACTTGAAGAATCACAGTCTTGCGACCGGCTATTCAACAAGGCATTCCCCCAAGTTTGAATTCTTTGAAATAGATTGCTATTAGCTAGTAATCCACCAAATCCTTCGCTGCTCACCAATGGAATCGCAAGATGCCCACGATGAGACTGTTCAGGTCAAACGTAAAGAAAAACACACTCTGAGAATAACTCCCAAATTGTATCTCTCAATACGCATCAACCCATGTCAATTAAACACGCTGTATAGAGACTAGGCAGATCTGACGATCACCTAGCGACTCTCTCCACCGTTTGACGAGGCCATTTACAAAAACATAACGAACGACAAGCCTACTCGAATTCGTTTCCAAACTCTTTTCGAACTTGTCTTCAACTGCTTTCGCATGAAGTACCTCCCGACTGCTTTTTCTCACACCATTTTCCTATTGCTAAACCCCCCCTCCCATTCCAAACTAAATCCTCTCTTTTTCTTGCCTCTTGTCCTCTCTGTCGCGCCGCCTTAACTATGTATTCCTCTCCGAGAAAAACTTCGATTTAAGCTATTTTCCAAAATTCTTAGCGTATATAAATTTTCGAACCATTAGCGCGCCCCGGGTAACCATCCAGCTGCCATTTTGCGGAAGCGGAAGCGGAAAAAACGGGAACGCGCGGGAACGCGCGGGAACATACATACAAAAGAGAACATACTTTGCCAACAAATATACGTATCTGCAAAAAATCATACCAAAAAACTACCCACAACCCGCCATTCTAACCGACGGATATTATACACCACATCCCCGGTATTCGAATGCTACCACTCTCGCCGCTTCAACTTCTATTCTCCCCCATTTTTTGTTAACGGAAATTCCACCCACTGACCATAAACGGAAATGCATACCACAACAGGAAAATCACATCCCAATTCGGTCTATATCAACTGCGTCATCTTTCCCACTAATGGTAACTATACTATGTTTTCCTATTCACATATGTCTTTAACTTTTATCTGACTACTCGATACTATGCAAAAATGTAAAAATATCATACAAGACATAAACAAACATTATCTAAGCTTTCCATACGTTTCTCTTCACCCACTCCGAACCATCCACGCAAACGTAAAATAACCTCTCGGAATACCTTTTCTATCTCCCTATTGCCATATAACCAGTCTCAGACTTACGTTTGCCCTTCTCATGCTGCCTATACTCCCGCCGAAAATGCTTCCTACATACTAAACCTCTCCATTCATTACCGCC
Organism: Geotrichum macrosporum; assembly: GCA_030463045.1. Lineage (NCBI taxonomy): Eukaryota > Fungi > Ascomycota > Dipodascomycetes > Dipodascales > Dipodascaceae > Geotrichum > Geotrichum macrosporum. The sequence continues at coordinate 19,163 of JAKVQY010000197.1, forward strand.
CATATCTGTCCCGCAAAATCCAAAACACATACCATGCACATACTCCAAATGTCCACTTTACTTCATTCACAACCCTCCATTTGCCTTTTGCACCTATTCTTTATACACCTACCACCAAAAACTCCTTCTGTACGCCAAATGCTTAACCAAATCACCTTTCCGCCTCCCAGCTGAACTTGCAAACGTCAAACCACCACTCACATATCATTCTTCATCTTTCCCACATCACAATGTGCTATGGATTTTACTTTTTCACCCACCAAAACGTACACTACTAAAACAAAATTATAAAAAAAAATCATCCACCCATCACACCTCACACTACCAACATACTTGGAACCTTACCTCATACCATCTGCTTTTCCGTTAAACTATCGGTTGCGGCCATATCTACCAGAAAGCACCGTTTCCCGTCCGATCAACTGTAGTTAAGCTGGTAAGAGCCTGACCGAGTAGTGTAGTGGGTGACCATACGCGAAACTCAGGTGCTGCAATCTTTATATTTTTTTTTTTTGCTATTCCTCTATACGTACAATTCACGTGTAACGTACCATTCGATTCAGAAAAATCCGTACTATCCAGCTGCACTCTTTTCCTAAAGAGCTATGCACAACACGTGCATTGTTTTACTGCTTGATGTGTACTTGCTTATTCTTACCTTTCTCCTCCGATATTCCTTCCCCTCCGGTTTTTTTTTTTTTCTTGTTTTTCTTCGCACACTATTATATCTCTACGGTTTACTCTTCGTCCTTTTCTACCCGCTCGTTCAATTCCTTATTATTCCTTTTCGCTTTCCTTTGAAATCATCCCGCACTAACATTTCCCGCATACCCTATAT
>JAKVQY010000198.1:0-21217 GCA_030463045.1 Geotrichum macrosporum
TCCCTACATTGTAGCTTTTTACTACCAAGTCAAATAACCTCAATTTGAGCCCGAAATATACCTCTGCACAACACTCAACTAGCTGATTTCCACAGATAGAAGCCACCTTAAGTAAAAACTTTTTTGCAAGATAAAAACCAAGTCAGGCACACTCACCTCTCTTAATCACCAACATTTTGGCAATAATTTGCTAATTTACTTCTAAAAAGATATATATTATAGGTAAAGTTTCATAAAAAAGAGCTGCCTTGATGGCCAAGTTGGTAAGGCGCGTCACTAGTAATGACGAGATCGTCGGTTCGAATCCGGCTCGAGGCATATACAAATATGTTTTTTTAAACGCAATGATTGAGAAAGCTGGTTGGAACACATTGTGAAGTACCATACAGCCTGTTTTTTTATGAATAAAATGAGAAACAAGTTTGGTTTAAACCCCGGTACAAACTCCAAGTTTAATAAACTCAAGCTAAGTAAATTATTGATCTTACTTCATTTTTTTACTTTTTATTATTTTATTTTTTATACATCTTTTTTTTGCTTTTTAGGTTAGATGAGTATTTTTCGTATTTTCAGTTTTCCTTTACTTGTTCTCCTCCGGAAAAAATGAATTTTGTCCCTTTTGTGACCCTCTGTATGGGATACCTAGCAGCAGATGATCCGACAGTTCAAACAATTCTATTTATTATTTTGGATGAAAGCAGAAGTCATTTGACGAAACTTTTATTCCCTTTTTAAACAGACTCGAAGCTTAGTGATGGGTACCGCACTTTGATTAAGGGAATGCTGCATTTTCCATGTTTATACTTTTTTTCAGATCAGAAATCACACCCCACGGCATCGTGGTTCATCTATATAAACCGACCTTTCTTTCTTGAATTTCTTCTCATTCTCTACAGTCAATTCTACTCTTTGCAAGTAATTGACTATGAAATTTTCTGTTGCTCTTTCATTAACTTGGCTATGCACAGCTTACGCTCAGGATTTGGCTAAAAGCCCTGAATACTTTCCAGCCCGTAAGTAAACATGTTTGCATTTATTGAAACTTCGCTAACATTCGTTAAAGCAATTGGCGGTCGATTGACTACTGACGAAAGATGGGCGGCTGCTTATGAGCGTGCCCGTGAGATTGTAGGCGACATGTCTTTCGCTGAAAAAACAAACTTGACTACTGGTACTGGATGGACTTCCGAAGCCTGCGTGGGAACCACAGGCGCCATTGAGAGACTTGGAATTCCTCAACTTTGTTTACAGGACGGTCCCCTTGGAGTTCGGTTTGCTGACTTTGCTAGCAGTTTAGGCCCTGCTATTGCTGCCGGTGCTTCTTTCAATAAGGATCTCATGCATTACAGAGGTCAATCTTTGGCCGGCGAACACAAAAATAAGGGTGTCCATGTAATTCTTGGTCCCGCTATGGGACCTCTTGGCCGCAATGCTGCTGGTGGACGTATTTGGGAAGGCTTTGGAGCTGATCCTTACTTGCAAGGAACTGGAGCTCGTCTCACTATCCGTGCTATTCAAGAAGCCGGACTTATTGCAACTGCCAAGCATTTTATTGGAAACGAACAGGAACACTTTAGACAAATTGCTGAATGGCAGGAATTCAACTTCACGGACCTTAAGACAGCACTGAGCAGCAACATTGACGATAGAACTTTGCACGAGCTATATCTCTGGCCTTTTGCTGACTCTGTAAACGAAGGTGTCGGTGCTGTCATGTGTTCTTACCAAAAGATCAACAACACTTACGCCTGTGAAAATTCTCATCTCATGAACAAGGTCCTCAAAGAGGAGCTTGGGTTCCAAGGCTTTGTCATGTCTGATTGGTGGGCTATGCATAGTGGCGCTGAATCCGCAAATGCTGGCACTGATATGGTCATGCCTGGCGAAACTCTCATCACTGATCTAGGTAAAACATGGTGGGGTAAACATCTTGTCGAGGCTACCATCAATGGCACCGTTCCTGACTGGAGATTAAACGACATGGCTGTCCGCATCATGGCTTCTTACTATTATGTCGGACTTGATAATAACACTGTTGGTGGCCCTAACTTCTCTGCTTGGTCCAAAGATACCGTTGGCTACCTCCACTTTAGCTCTGGACCTCAAGGTGTCATCAATAAACACGTTGATGTCATGCACAACCCTCTTTCTCAGGGTGCCTCTCTTGCCGTTGCTACCGAAGCTCTAGTATTGCTCAAGAACGTCAACAGCACTTTACCCTTGAAGCCCGTCCGTGCCATCAACATTTTTGGACTTGCTGCTGGTCCTAACCCCGCTGGTGCTCAATGCGAGGACAACCTGGGATGTAGTAACGGGGCTTTGGGCAGTGGATGGGGTTCCGGTGCAGTTCGCTTCCCCTACTTTGTGACCCCCTTTGAAGCCATTTCTCAAAAAGCCAGAGAAAAAGGCATTAATGTTGACTACGACTTTGCCTCTGATGATATCTCCAAGATCTCTGTCAAGTCTCCATACGGCGATGTCAACATTATCTTTGGTCTTACAGACTCTGGTGAAGGATTCTTGAACGTTGACGAAAACTTTGGCGACCGAAAGAACACCTCTCTCTGGCACAACGCTGATGCTGTGATTGAAGAGGCAATAAAATATAATAGCAATAACATTATTGTCATCTCCTCGGTCGGTCCAGTTAATTTGGAAAAGTGGATTGACCACGAAAACGTCACCGCTGTTTTATTCACTCCCCCTACTGGCCAAGATGCTGGTACCGCTTTGGCCAACGTTCTTTGGGGTGACAGCCCTGTTTCTGGCAAGCTCCCATTCACTATTGCCAAAAACGACACTGACTATATTCCTATTTACAGCGAAGTTCTCGCCAAAGACAACGGAGCTCCACAAGTCAACTTTGACGAAGGATTGTTTATAGATTACCGTTTTTTTGACAAGAACAACATTGAGCCACGGTTTGAGTTCGGCTACGGTCTTTCGTATTCCAATTTTACGCTTTCCAACGGTCAAATTACCAAACTGGTCCTTGATGATATTTCTCTTGACCTCCCTGCTCCACCTTCTTGGAAGCCCCTTGACTCCATTCCTTGTATCGCAACCAACACATCTGACCCTGAAAGTCTTTTGGCACCTTCTGGTTTCTCGAAAATCAAGGATTATATTTATCCGTTCCTAGATTCCCTTGACAATGTTCCCAAAGAACTTAATACCGCATGCTCAAGACAAACTGGAGCCCCTGAACAACCGCCTCTCTCCGGCGGCGGTCTCGGCGGCAACCCAGCCCTCTGGCAAAATTTGTTCCAAGTCAATGCCACTGGTACCAACAATGGCCCTTATAATGGCAGCTACGCTTTTCAACTATATCTCGCTTTTCCCCAATGTGCCAACGCTTCCTATGGTGAGACTCCATTGCGCCAGCTTCGTGGATTTGAAAAGTTGACTTTGAACGTTAACGAGAGTGGCGCGTTAATATTCCCTTTGCAAAGACGTGATATATCAGTTTGGGATACTACGAAACAGTCCTGGATTGTGCCTCGTGGTGAATACAAGATCCATTTAGGTTATAGTTCGAGAGATATCGCATGGACCGGCTCTTTTGCAATTTAAATTTGACGTAATGAGTGCGAAAAAGCGTATCATGATTGATGAGAATTTTTTTACCCACCAAGTAATCACATAAAACAGAACCCATCAACTATCATATATATTTTTATTTGAAGTCAATAGTCTTCGAGGATATTCCAATTTTCTACAAGGTAATTTAGATCTGGATCTGAAATAAAGGTTTGAAGTTTGTTTTTACTACGATGCTGAATAAAAAAAGTTTATGGCATACAGTTAAGCATTTCAAGGACAAGGACAAGGACAAGGACAAAGATTTTGGATTTGCTACTGCTGCAGACTCAAACAAGTGCACTTTAGAGATTCTGGAGTGGACTTTGGTGGTATGTCTGAAATCTTTCGGGATAGGCACGCTGGAGATACTGAAAGCAATGAAATTAAACGATGAGTTATTTAAATTTGATTTAATGAGTTTTCTGTTCTTGATTGAGGATCAAGTTGCAAAAACTGAGAATTTTCGACTAGTTTTCTGGGATTCACACAAAATTTTTATGTTGACTCAAAAACAGTGGAAACAGTTGTCTCGCGTATAGTTAAACTTTAACAGCATAACGTGCGCAGCTTGACAAGACTTTGGATCTCAAGACGGAAAAAAAAAATTCCAAAGTATTATTTCTCTTCTTTTTTCCATCGCTCGTCCAAAGCTTTCAGCCTCTCTATATACTTTGCCTCTCTGAATATGCTGCAACAACAGCAACAGCCTGTTACCTCACTTTTTAGGCGTGATGAGGTTATAGGGCGGGGTACATTTGGCGTTGTTTACAAAGGGTGCGTTCAATATCACAGCAACACCAACAGCAGTAAGGCTGCATTTCTTAAAACCTACCCACACTAACCAATTTTTTTTTCTTTCTAGGACAAATCTCGAGACCAAAAAAATAGTTGCTATCAAAGTACTGAACTTAGACACTGTTGAAGATGAAGTCAGGGACGTTCAACAAGAGATTACCCTTCTTTCACAATTAACACAGGCCGATGTGCAAAACGTGACGAGATATCATGGATCTTATCTCCACGGGTCCAAGTTATGGATTATAATGGACCACTGTTCGGGAGGGAGTATTAATACATTGCTTAAGGCTGGAACCATTGAAGAAAAGTATTCAGCTGTCATAATAAGGGAACTGCTTGTTGCACTACAGTACATCCATAAAGAAGGAATTATTCATCGTGATATCAAGGCTGCGAATGTCTTGGTAACAAAGGAGGGGCGAGTGCAACTATGCGATTTCGGTGTAAGTGCAAGACTTACGACAGCTCAGTTAAGGAGAACGTCAATGATTGGAACTCCCTACTGGATGGCCCCCGAAGTGATCCAGGAGGGTGCTGCGTACAACCAGAAGGCGGATATTTGGTCATTGGGCATAACACTATACGAAATTACAACAGGAAGTCCACCCTACTCTGAGAAAGATGCAAAACGGGCTATACAATTAATTCCTCGATCAAAGCCTGCCCGCCTGGAAGGCACGCAGTACTCAGCGGCTCTGAAAGAAGTTGTTGCAAAATGTCTAGACGAGCAGCCTGAGGAGCGAGCCACGGCAGAGGAGTTAGCGAAAACAAAGTTTATCAAAAACACAAAATCAGTTCCGACCTTTATCATACGTGATCTAATTATTCGATATACCCAATGGCGTGCAAAAAACTTGCAACGACGAGATAGTTTTTTGCTCCCGAACGCTGGTGGGACTCTCATTGGATCTGATGACGAGGAAGAGGAAGGGGATGCAAATGAATTCTGGAATTTCGACGACTCTCCCCCATTAGATGTCTCTAGTACTACTATTCCCAAGAATGTCTTACCCCCAGTGGAACCACCAATCCCTGGAAGCCAGGTAGGAACTTTAAAAGCAACTGGCATAGACTCCATAACAGATGGCACCAAAACCCAGACATTGACATCAACTTTTAAGCAAGGCTACACTATGGCGACTGAAGTAAAACCGACGGTTGAAGAAAAACATCCTTTGATGGAACTTTTTGAGACAGACAACGCAAGGAAAGACTCGGTTTCACTCACGCTACCGTCAGTACACTCAGTAAACGTTGCAAGTATGGGACATTTAGCTCCAATGCCTGAGTTTACTTCTCCCATGATATCACTTGACTTGCCTGCTCAGCCATTCAAACCTTCTCCCGCAATAGCAATCGAAATCCCGTCAATTGACTCTCTGGGCTCTCATGCAGTTTCGCCCACTGCGAAAGTTCCCTTAACTTTACAGACATCTATCATAAATTCCTCTACATCCACTCCCAATCTACCAGTACTCTCTAGTAAATCTCGCATACCTCTACCTGTGGTAGAATCGATTACCCCTCATACTCCTATCAAACCTGTGTTTTCTCATGCAAACCTCAACCAGATGGCGCCGGCGCCGGTGACAGGTCAACACATTGCCCCAGTTCGAACGTCTGCTCGTCGTACCTCTTCCCCAAACAGGGGAATCAAACAGCGCCCAGCTCCAATAATCACAGCGCCAGGGCCAGCTCAATCTATGAGTATGCGAGTATCTTCACAGGGCTCTCAACGTCCACTAATCCCTCAATCGCCGGTCGAGTTGTCCTATGACACCGATGATCACATTTCGTTCGACGCTGTAGGCAGAAAGCCCACTCATAAACCGGAGAAACGGACAGTATCTTCACCACTCTCGAGAACCTCCTCATATACTTCTTTAGACGGAGGGCTAAAAACACCCATTGCTGGTACCAGCCAAAACGACTTGTTCACGAAAGTACCAATACCTCTTCGCAAAATCTCAGCCACGGGCCCAACTGGAGCGTCAGCCCCTGTTGTTGCTGATCAAAATCAAGTACATCTTGCCAAAGTTGGCACTTCATTCACAAATCCTATTGCATTAAAACTACCAGCTAAATTCAACGATGGAATTCACCATAATATAGATTCAGCTCAGCAACAAACGCAGCCCTCATTGCAGGTACAGCAACAGCATTATAATCATCAGCTAATGAAACAACAACAAAAGCAGGGCCTTGAGCCTTCAAGAAAACTCCCAGTATCTCAATTCCATGGAGCTATCACTACTAGTAATAGTAATCAACAGAAACAAAAACCTCCGCCATTGCTGCTTCGGCCACAAGTTGATACAGGAGTGATGAATTCCATGACCATTTCCACCACGGGTTTAACTACTGACAATATGCAGCAACTCAAAGGGTTTCCAAAGTTATTTCCGTTGGACGGAAACATGTTGCTAGACTCTACAAATAAAGACGACGCGGTTCAGCATTTAGATTTGTTGCTCGGGTCGCTTATTGATGGCTTAGGCGCCGTTGAAGAAAATTTGTTAGCGACTTATTTATGAAATATTCGTCTTCAAAGCAATTGAAGCAAGGAACTTTAGAAAAAAAATTAGAACTGTAAATAAAAAATTACGTGCTTCAGATGCTAGAGAATGAACAGTGGTGTTTTTGTCATAAGGGAAAATAAATAGTTAAAAAAATCGTATATATGTGAAAAGTACGTTAATGGAGTAATCTTGAATTGCTTGTTTTCAAGTGAAAATGTCTTCATACGTTGGGTATAAACACTCTGACGTCCACAGCCATCAGGACTTTATTGGGCACTTGAATTTGGTTTGTGCTTTGTATAGCACTGGCCTTAAAGTCGTTTTACCTCGCACGCTCAGCAGCCTCCGCTTCCAAAATATAGGGAATCAGATATCCTTTATCATTTTCTGGAGTCATGACTTCGTTTTTTGGCAACAACTTACTGCTCACTGAGAGTTGTGACGCTGTCATCAACCGAAACAACCTATCTGATGATTGTTGACTGTCTAGCCTCTGGAGTGCTGTTTTGACAGTGGGTGTGTCCGTGTTAATTATGTCGTCAAACCTATATGCCACAAAGGTTAGAATATCGCTCCTTGTTCAATTCCATGACTAGCTAGCTTGTAATTTCGCTTAGACTCTTCATTCTGACTGTCAAACATGATACTTACTTGAGACCCATCCGGCGATATCCCGCCAGATTTACAAACCGTTGAGCAGCTGGCACAAATATCCTGCTTAGCAGAGGTGACTTTAAAATAAAATTTGAGCATTTGACAATAGAGGTAATTGACGGCGACATTCTTGGCTTTGTAAAAAGTTGAAAGTCAATGAGTAAATTTTGGTGCTAATAAATCAAGAGGAAAACAGGCCATAAACCGGCTGGGAGAAGTGATTAGAGCGCAATAAATATACTACGGATATCGGTTGTTAAATACAGAACACTTGAAAATTTCACTATATAATATAGCCTAAAATACTAGTAATCATATTCCTGTTCATTTTCTACGTGGACAGGAAAACCCACGGACTCCAAAATGCTACTGGGCCCTTTTTCTTCAATGCGCTCGAGTTCGTCTTCGCCTTTCGCCAATAACAGGCCAATGACACCCATAGAGTTGATACTGAGATCATCTACACTCTCACTACTTCTAGGTACAATCATGAACCACTCCTCTGTAAACAAAAAGTTGTACGATATAGATTTCGATCCGTTTTCACGCAGTGTAGTCAAAGCACGAGAGAGTAGAGTCGAAAACCGAAATCCAAGATCGTCTTGCTCTGTCTCATGAATGGGGACTATAAAGTGAGCAAACTTTGGCAAATCATGAGTCAATGGCTTTTGCCCATCGCTGTACTCTCTTGCCGCTTTAGTGGAAACCGCAACTTCATCTGGAAACGGCTTGAATCCTTCAGGCAATGCGACAAATTGAATATGGCGATGCGCTACAGAGGCACCGGAATTCGGCCCGCTGTTGAAAAAACCAATATGGCGCTTACCAGATTGCGAATTGGCGGCTTTTAGCAGAAGGTAAGAAGCTTCCAAATCTGAGGGGTTGAGCGGTGCATTTTGAGGTTGAAACTCGCGAGTGACTAACAAGAAATGGCATGGCACAACTGCGAATTTATTTAAAACAACTGCATAGTCTGAGTTGTATTGATCCAGGACTAAGAGCTTAGGATGTGGGGGATCAAAAGGATCAAAGGGCTTCACAGGTTTATTTCTTTCCTCAGTAATCACAGCATCATTTTCTGTTTCCAAGCTTTTAGTACTTGGCTTCGTTGCAAGAGCAGGGACAATTTCGTAGTGGTAATTGAGACCATCCACGTTAGCATCCTTGGACGTAGATTTAGAATAGACCAGGTCACCAGATTCGACAGCTGAATCAAAGGTTTTGATAACCCTCTCGTAGAAATCGGATGGAACTGCGGTCATTTTTCAAGTTGTTGTTGTCGGTTTGTGTGAGCAAGTAGTTTTTTTTTGGGCGGCTTCCATGTCTGTATTCCACCCTTGAGCTCAAACAACACCCAAATTCCAACTCACTCAACAATGGCCTGAGAAAATAGCTTCACTCGAATGCCGTTTTAAAAAATTGCGTTTCAGAGTTAGAAACGTATGGCATAATACCTACAATGCAGCAAGTTCCCTTTCCTAGTTTGAATCTGGTCAAGGTCTAGCATTTGTACGATCTAGAAACAACAAATTTAAGAGAAAATATCTAGTCATTTTGAGCGCAGTACTGGTTAGGCTAGTTTTGAGAAAGCTAAAGCAGGCAGATACTCACAGATAAGAGACTAAATACTTCCAATATTAAGATATATGTTGCTGTAAAGTCCTCGTACTTTTACTTAATTTCCTTATTGGATGGACCGTGAATTCTACTTTATTATGCCGAATTAACAGTTTTCCGCTGTCCAACGCAGTGAAAGTTTGGGGGCTGTAGATTTATTCATACTATATAAAAATCAAGGCACTTGGGCTCTCTATGTCAAGTTTATTCACCAATACTGCTTCGGAGAGAAACGAAGGAAATTAGTCTCGAACCAGGATTATTAATCTCGTAATCTCGGGCTAAGGAGCTTTGCTGATTTATTCTTGTTAATAGGACAGTAAATGAATGCCCACCTTGAGTAGTTTCATTGCTCGATGATTATGACTACAATTGGTTTTCCAATTCATGAACTGTGATATAAAAACGTCACATATGCTAAAGCCAGAACTTCGGCTGTTACCCAGAAATTAACTTTTTGTGTCTGACAACATTTTTTGTTATTCCCTCTTATTTTTTTGTATGCCATTGTTTATCATTGTCTCGAATTATGAAAATAATTTTATTCTCAAATTTAATTTTGTCTTTATAGTTGTTTGCAGAAATATATTTGGTATATATTAAATTTAAGAAAGTATTCTTAGGATAAGAAAATGATTCGCCTCATACCTACTATATTCTGACTAAGCTCCCAATATTTTCAAATTTTTTCAGTCCGTTTCTTGAACGCTTTTGATCAGAAGGACGGCTATCTCAACACAGATAATTCCGACACAATGGCACAGCACGAAGAAGAAGAAGAAGAAAGTTTATTTGTATCAGGAGGCGAAGGTAGTGATTTGGAAATGCAAGATGCTCCTCCTATAAAGATCAAGGAAGAACCTGGCGATGTGACTTTAATTTCAAGTAGCAGCGAGAATAGCAGAAGCCCAAGTGCTGGCGGATACGTTACAGGCGAAGAAACAGCACCCAATGCAACTGCTCTAGAAGAGCCTTCAAAACTTGCAACAAGTTCACAGATTAATTCAGCAGTTTTGGAGGATGTCGCAATGGGCATTGATGAGAACGATGAGATCGTCCAAGAATTCCCAGTTTACTTTTCAACTGGGCTTTTAAATAAATTATACCTGCTACAGTACCCTACTAGGTCGGCAGCACGACCGCTGGTGGACGCGAATAATACAGGAATTTTAGACTCACGAATCAAGTTGGACTCCAAAGTTATTGAGGTTGATGTGCCACTAGAAACCAAAAAGTTTTACGACGTTGAAAAGGGAGAGCATTGGAACAATCTCAACAAGCAAACTTTTACTGGAGTTGCAAAAAAGGTTGAAGGGGAGTACATGATTGGCGTGTTCAAAGACAACGAATTACATCTCAACGCTGTCTCAGCTGTAGCCCAGCTGCGTCCTCAGTTTCTCCACATTACTCACCGTAATTTGGCGGAACAGGAAAAAGAAAAGGAATTAAAGGAAACAGAAAAGTCAGAAAAGGCTAAAAAGCAGCCTAGAGCTGTACAGATGACTGCCTTAGCAAGTGGAGAAAATGCACCTAACTTCAGTGGTGCTATCTCAGCTAGAAAGCATATGGAAGATGAAGACTTTATTGGAATGGACTGGTATGACCGAGACTCAGATGAGTCTTGGAGCATTTCGGACAAGCTTATAGCTACCAACAAAAAGCCTTTGGTATCTAAAACTACGCTGGAGGAATACGTTGAAGAAATTAGTGCTCCTTATGTTGATCCAACATTGAAATCAGCACAATAAACAATATCTTTTATCTATATAGCATTTTAACCGAACCAAATCTTAATCAGTTCTTCGCTGACTCCGCTAGTTGTAAGCACGCCAATGTCAGTAATTAGTGCTGTAATGTATTGGTGAGGCGTAAAGTCTACTGAAGGGAGGTTGGCCAATTCGTCGGGCTTGTCCTCCGTAGTGAATTCCAAAGGATGCTCATTGGGAATATCACTAGGAGAAACAGGAAAAAGACGAACAAACTTGTGGCTATCAAACGTTAGTAAAAGTACAACTTGAGACGGATTAGAATTACCTTTCAGCAACGACGTAGAAAGGCCGATTCATGGCATTTGCCAAAACACCTATTTGAAAAGTTCCAGATTCATTGATTACACCGCCACTCTCAGCAACACCTTCAGCTCCGACAAATATCTTGTCAACCTTTTGGATTACGTATCCAACAGTAGCATCAGCAATGAGAGATGTGGGAATTCCGTGTTGGCGCAAAGTACGAGCCATGTCAACACCTTGCTTCGATGTGCGGGACTCTGTAACATATACGCGAAAGCGAATTAATTTGGAAGCTGCGTGAAACAGGAGAGCAGTTACTGCTCTGGATTGTGAGTGGACAAGAATAACCTGCATCAGTCAGTAAAATAACTGTACATTGGAAGGCCACACATACGTCGTCATCTCGGATAAATGCCAGTCCATTGTGTGCAATCTTATCTCTCGAAGCCTTTGCACGTTCCACGAAGAGTTTTCCGTTCTTTACCAAATGTTGTTTGCAAGTTTCCCACTCCTATGCCTTCAATTAGTACAGGGTAGTTTGCTCGTTCCAAATTCACCTTACACCATATTCGTTAATGTTTCTTAAAACAAATCGGGTAAACAAATCACATCCCGCAGATAAGCTGATTGAATTTTCAACACTTTTTTTGAGACTGTTGGAGGCATCGCTCAAGACTTTCATCAACTCTGACGACGTCGAGGCTAATCAGGTTAGGCAATGTTTGGTTTGGCAGACAGGTCACAAAAACGTACTCTCGGTAGTTCCTAGTAGAGCTACTAAACTCTCAATGGCAGCAATAGGCATGGTCATTTCAGGATCCTCCTCAAGGAACTTGAGATAAGTAGCCTTAATGTCGAACTCGCCGTCATTAAAGACAGGGACAATCTCTTTATTGTCAATAACCAGACCTAATGTACACAAATCCGGTTAATATCAAACTGATTTTAGGTACCTGACATTCAAACTTACTCATACTGTACTATGATTTAAACGGGTGGTTTTGAGAAATGGATCTTTTTCTGATGTTAGGCTTAAAAAGTTTTTTTTTTTTCTTTTTTTTGCTCTCCGGAGTAGTTCCAAACTGAAGCATTTCTACTCACTATCAGAACCAGTTATGATCCATCGAGTTGGCGCACAGAAATTTGCGTTAAGGCAATTGAAAACAGCCGGCGCGCTTCTTAACGGATCATGTAGAAATTCTGCTGCTGTTTTGGGGATTCTAGGATTATTTGCTGGTCGGAGGTTATACTCACAAGTGTCTGAGGATATAATCCATGATGAAAAAATTCGAAATATCGGAATCATCGCCCATATTGACGCCGTACGTATGTGAATTTTGGCCAGAATTTCATCTAACAGATTTTAAAAGGGGAAAACTACAACTACGGAAAGAATGCTATATTATAGTGGCTTGATCAACAGAATTGGAAGTAAGTTTACTCTCTCAGGAATATAATTATTTACTAACGGCATCCAGATGTTGATCAAGGAGATACTGTTATGGATTATTTGCCGGCTGAGCGTGATCGAGGAATTACAATTACTTCGGCGGCTATTACTTTCAACTGGGCCGGACACAAGATTAATCTTATTGACACGCCTGGCCACGCCGATTTTACTTTCGAAGTCATCCGTTCAATCCGTGTGCTTGATGGTGCTGTAACTATACTGGATGGTGTAGCTGGTGTTGAAGCACAGACAGAAAAGGTTTGGAAGCAAGCCAGCGAGATGGGTATTCCCCGAATTGTTTTTGTAAACAAAATGGATCGCGAGGGTGCTGGTTTCAGCAGAACAGTGCGAGAGGTTGTTGCTAAGCTCAACACTAAGGTTGCCATTTTGAACTATCCATTTTTTAAAGACGGTAAACTGGATGGCCCGTTTAGAGGAGTTGTTGATGTTCTTGAGAAGAAAATCATACAATGGGAGGAAGGTACTGACGGTAAACAGATAAAAATTAAAGACATTTCAGAAGTTGAAGGAGTCACAGAGGAGTGTGAGAAGGCTAGAACTGCATTGATTGAGACTCTCTCGGAACTAGACAATGATCTTGTGGAACATTATCTAGAAGTTGGCGATTACATGAAAGTTTCAAGCAGGGAAATTAGAAATGCACTAAAAAAATCAACGCTAGAAAAGAAAATTGTTCCTGTACTTTGCGGTGCCAGCTTTCGTAATATTGGTGTTCAGCCCCTGCTAGAGAGCATTATCAATTATCTTCCTGCACCCTCTGAACGGCCACCTCCACTTGCAGTTGCAAAAGGACTTACGACAAAAAAGGGAAACAAGATTGTTTCTTTACCTGAAGAAAATATGAAGATTAACCCTAATAGCAAAAACTTGACAACAGCTTTGGCATTTAAGGTAGTGAATGACTCCAAGAGAGGTATGATGGTTTACGTACGTGTTTACTCAGGAGCTCTCAATCACAACTCTACGGTTCTGAATTCCGCTACTGGCAAGAGAGAACGTGTTATGAAGCTGTTTCAAATGCACGCTGATGAACCTATTGAAGTTCAGTCTATTAAAGCAGGGAACATTGGTGTGTTGATTGGAACGAAGGATATTCGAACAGGGGATACCATCGTGGCACATGGTTGGAAAAAGGATGGCATAAAATCACTCAGTGAAAAAGAATCTAAACTACATTTGAATGCTATTAATATTCCTCCTCCAGTATTCTTTGCTAGCATTGATCCACTTACTTTGTCCGACACTAAAAACATGCAAGAGGCACTAGAAATTTTGCTTAAAGAAGACCCGTCACTACATTTAACATTTGATGAGGACTCTGGGCAAACTTTGCTATCAGGAATGGGTGAATTACACTTGGAAATTGCTCGCGATAGGTTGATTAACGATCTTAAGGCTAAGGTTGAAGTAGGAAAAATCATGGTCTCGTATAAAGAGACTATTCAACAAGCATCTAAGACTGTCAGTAAAGATGCGACAACGCCCACATTTGATGATGCACCTTCTAGCGCTAAAGTTACTTTGTCAGTTGAGCCTGTTTTGCAAGAAGAACTACCTGCCGATACGGAATGCATCAATCATGACAAGATTTTTGTTTCGTATCCTACTGGGCAGCCTGAGCAGCTACTAATTCCTTACCACGATATTTGCCATGCTATCAAAGTTGGAATTATTCCTGGCGTTGCCAGGGGTGGCTTGAAAGCACGTTTACCACTTCATTCGTTACATATCAAAGTAAGTGAAGTGATAATCCCCCCGGATGTATCGTCTCCCGCAGCTGTTTCAGTAGCCGTCCGTCTTGCCGTTGAAGAAGCATTGGACACGATTCCTGCTGAAATGTACAGTGTAATGGAACCGGTTATGGATGTGCGAGTTATTGTTTGCGAGGAGGATATTGGAACTGTAGTCAATGACTTATCTAGCAACAGAAGAGCTGGCATCACATCTTTACAAGACGAAGAATCTGACTCCTCTGATGTGGGCAATAAAGGCGATTCTTTTAACTACAAGGCTGAAGCAGAAACCATTTACACCCCACCGGACTTGACGATGTATATGTCCAAGCACGGTGACCGCATACGATCATCACAGAGTGTTGTGAGAGCACATGTACCATTGCAGCAAATGGTTGGATATCTCACATATTTGCGAAGTATGACCAAGGGTCGAGGTACTTTTTTGATGGACTTTGATTCTTATTCAAGAGTCTCTTTAGAAAGGGAGAAGGAAATTTTAAATCGTGATGAATTTTGAGCATATTTCACAGCAATGTACATGATTAAAAAAATATTTCAGGCCCAACATTTCTACTGTCATATATTGAAATAGATTACCTTCGCGCATTCCGTTTTTTTTATTATTTCATTTTCTAACTAACTATGACTTTGACTTCTTTGCATTCTATCTCTGAATCCACTCTAGTTAGAACTTCAGAGGAGTCTGTTGGAGACCAGGATTTGCCAGTGCCTAACTCAATACTTTCTCAGGTACAAACACCAGCCATATCCAACCTCAGCACGGGAATTCCCATAAATTTTGGAACCGTTTTTGGTCATCGTACGTTACTGTCCTTTGCTAGTAATATAGAAGTACTTCAAGCAAATTCAGCTGTAACGGAAATTGACCCACAAGCTGAGCACGCGGCAAGGATAACGTATGTTGTCAATGTTCATACTTATGATAAGCTATTACAGAAATCACGGTTAGCATCTGGGAATTCAGGAACATTAGACATTGATTGCTGGTACGATTTATGCGATGGAGACGATTTAGGAGATTGTGAGCTATCTGGATCTCCAGTAGCTGAAATACAAATGTGTTGTATCACTCGAAATCAGCTAATTCAACAAGCAGCATTGAACGAAGGTGGCAATCACAATACTACTAGCGGTGAGGACGATCTCGATCAACATGGGCAAATTAATATAGTTGTTGACAAAACTGTAGCATTGCGCTATGCAGAGCTAGAAACTACAGCTGTAAAAAATCGGATTATTCTGATTGGATTAACACTAACTATCCCCTTGTTTTTGTACTTGAGATTTACAATATGGAATTAATGATGCTTGTTTGTCGAAAACTTTGAGAAAATCATAATAACGTAAAGGGTTTATCAGACTGGTGGAATTGGGGGAAATTTAAGACTCTTTTCACCTAAAGTTTCGTCTACCCGTACAGGCAAATTGGCGTCACAGGGAGTCTTAGTGAAGGATTGCCCTAACTTGTAACTTAGGAGAGAGTAACCTAGTACGGCATCCTGGCATATTGCCAAAATATATACTGAGGCGGCATCTGTAATGGCAAACTCAACAATTAAATCCACTTTCGCCGACTTCACTGTTTTAAAAAGCATTAACATGGAAACAATAAACGTAACTAAACAAATAAGGTAGCAGAAGATAGAGAGAACCCTAAATGAATCAGGCTGAGAATAATCTGCTTTTGATAAAGGAGTTGGTGTAAACTTTTGAAGTACTAGGTCTTTGGGTGTATCCTGCAAAATTCCAAAATGATTGTTTCCAGCTTGAAAAAGTAGCTGGTAATTTGCAAATGGCCCATCCATAAGTGGTCTTTTCAAGAATCTACGTTTTCGCTTGCAAGAAATACCCGTAGACTCATTGCTTATGACTATTTGAGTAGCATATTCCGGAATGAAAAGAAATGGCACGAGCATGATGAACAGTAACAGATGCATTAGAGCTACTGGCATTGCCCAAGGAGAATTAAGTCTGGATGAAAGGGAACTTATTTTTGAGGTATCTGAAGCCACTAAAGAAAAAAATGGTGTAGAAAATGTGCGGGACAAGTTATTTAGGGCTGCTAAATATCCATCTGAGTAAGCCAATGGGCATTGGCAAGATATAACGACATTCGAATTATTGCTGTGACTTATTTCAGTTAGTAAAGACATGTACTTTTTGGAGTGAACAGCAATGTCGTGCACTACGGGGCAATTGAAACTTGGCATTTGCAAATGAATTGCTCTTAGTTGAGTTTGATGAAGCGAGTTTCTGTATTGCACCACTAGTACACATGAATCGTCTGAAAGCAAAGACAGAACATTGTTAGAAGAAAAAGAAATGGCATCCAAAGGTACCTCAAGCTTATAATGATAAACCTTAGGCGTCGTGGGAAAGCCAGTGTTTATAACAATGATAATAGTAGTCCGCGAGTGGTGGGATTTTCCCTGTACAACGATACAAGCTATGCTCATAGAGGTAGCAATACAAATAAGCTCTGGTCGATTCATTCCGTAGAACTCTTCCACGATATTCGCGAAACACAATGAATCAACTCGCTTAGACGGTATTGAGTCCTTGAAATGTGTGTACATAAACACATATTCAGTAGTAACAAAAGTCAGCATAACCTGCGAGAGCGACATATCACATATCTGAGAATTTGGAGAATGTGCCCATGTTGGAGGAAGATTCCGCCCGCATACAAATTTCAACTTCCATCGATACTTCAAAGTGAAAATGATTTTTTCCGTGGCAAATGATATGACGGATATTTGGGTCACATATGTATTGGAAGATGTAATTTTGTGTCTAAAAAAGGCAAACAAATGCCCGTGACAGCGAACTGAAAGTATTCCGTTATCAGGGATAGACTCAGTAGGAATAACATACTGAGCCGACGGTCTAAGCAAGTACCTATTTCTTATGGCTTGCGAGGTTGACTGGTAGCAAGGATTGTTCATTTTGAAGAAAAAACGGAATTGTGAAAAGACGTGCAGAAAATGAATAAAAAGAAGGCTCGCATAGTTTGGATATCGTCACAAACGGTTTGAAAGTCAATATTGGGCATCTCATGTTCGAACTCCAAAAATACATGTTTTTTCCTTTCCACAGTTATTAAATTGAATTTTGTAATAGTACAGTTGGTTAAATATCCATAAAAAATCATGTACATTGTAAAATTAGTTATAATGGCATTCCGTTTATTTCAAACATTTTAATCCCTTGACAGAGGACACCAGTGAGAACCTGGGGGACATTCTGGTAGCATCTTTCAATGGTAATAAAGATTTTGATATATACGCAAGATTGGACGGAAAGAAATGTAAAATAATTTTTAAGGAGTCTGCATTCCCAGGTCGAGACTACAAGTCATTTGCACTCCATTAGTTGATTCAGTATTTTAGTAATTGGAACTAATTTTTTTATCTGGTGCCAGGGCTTAATAGCCAAGTTTAAACAATAGAAGAGAGTAATTTTAAATTTCTCTACAATTTAGATAATCCTCGTGGCGATTTTTGGTAATTCGCAATTTTTAAAACTACATCAAGTCTTCTACTTCGATTAATGATAACAAATTAATTGCCACGTTACAATAAAAATTATTGCATCCCTTCTCCAGAATTTAACTACAAAGATCAGGACTCTTCATATGTTTCAAGCCTAGGTATACAATGGAATAATAGTATTTTGTGCTGAATCCTTGAAATATAATAAACATGTAAGACGTCTATTCAACATAAACATTTTTTGACCAGTACCAGGAAGTCTGTCGACTGTAATGTACGTGATCAATTCTAACGAGTCAATCGCCTGTCACGGTTCATCAATTGCCGAAGGAGAATTTGAAGTTATCCTCCAACTATCACATTTTTTCCTCAATATTTAATGGCGTATATTAAAAACAGCCATAGTTTCCAGTAAATGCTATATATTTTTTAGATATTGCTAACAATGTAGTACTGAGGCACATTAGAGTCTAATATCCTCCTAACGGTGTCTATTTTGCCCAGTACTCATCATGGCACCCTGGACAGCCAATCTGTCTGCCATATTGTTACCATGATTCAAGGCATGCCCCTTGACGTAAGATATTTGAACAGATCCACCACGCTCCTGTATAAGATGCATGAGCTGTCTACCCTCACGTACTAGGTCCTGATTCTCAACAGGTTTGCCCGTAGATCCGATATATCCATTTCTGTCCCACTTGTCACCCCACGAAGTGAGTGAATATTGTGAGTATTTTGAATCAGTGTGTATATGAAGATCAGGCTTGCCGCCCGAGCTTACAGCTGTGCGGAGAGCATGATTTACAGCAGTCAGCTCAGCGCGCTGGTTTGTTTGTCTACTAGCTGTAGGCAAAGGAGCACTGACGTTTCTTGAGTCTCCGTCTCCATAGTACACCCCATAACCTGCGCGTGCACCAAGCCTTCCATTCCCACGCGATGACCCATCAGTGTAGACATGCAAAATGGAAGACGAAGGTGGCAAGGAAGGGGTATTGAACGATGGGACTGCAGCTGCAGCTGCAGATAATGATGAAGATGCAGATGATGGGGCGATATTATAAACACCGCCTTTTGTAGAAGAAGGTCCAAGTGAACCAGTAAAAAATGAGCGCAAGGGTCCTTTATTGCTTTGGTTTGAAACAGTCTGTCTTGATGTAGTATTGGAACGGAGGCAACTTGCTGAACTAGGCGCCCGATCTGAGGTAGAAGAACTAGAGGTTGAAGTAGTCGACTCCACGCCATTCTTTTTGCTGGATCCATTATAACCATTCTTGGAGTTGGCAAAATTATTTGCTTCTGCAGCAGTAGGAAAAGATTTGAATACAGCTCCAGAGTAACCCTTTGTTGCAGCTTGACATTCCGACCTAGGATGAATGTGTTAGCCATCTGTTATGATTTGAGATAAGTCATATTTAAGAGAAAAGAAAAATTTCTTCAAGCTTCCAGCTAGAAAAAAACAGTCTTTACAACTATACGGAAAGAATTATTACGCCAAAACTTACCATGTGTTATAGACGCCTGGTGCACGGCCTACTTGGACTGCATAGTATTTTTGAGGAGCCATGCCACTTGGATGACTATCAAGAGGTCGACTATTGAGAATGACTGATTGAATGAGAGAGCAAATAGCTATGGTACTGCGAGAAGTAACTGGAAATCTCGGAATGGTATTTCGTGCGTTGCTTAGATTTTTTCCTCTGAGGTTCATGTTTTGTTTATTTCAAACATCCCGGTGTGAAATTGTTGTTCTGTTCCGATAATTTTTAATTTCACGCTAAGGGAGGTTCGAAACCTCAACATTTATCTTGTAGTAAAACTGTCGCTTCAAACTTTGGTCACTTGGCTCACGAAGTGATTATAATTTAGAGTTATTCAAGACTGCGTACCACCGAATCACTGGGTTCAAGTAGCAATTCAGCCTGTTCTGCAAAAAGAATTGCAACGCGGATGTGTGTTTTGGTCTTGAATTGAGGTTACTTGACATGGTAATGGAAAGCTACAACGTAGGGAAAAGGAAGCAGTCCAACCTGTGTTATAGACAATTTATTTTCACTTCATTATTATTACGATTATTATTACTTTATCTTTGATTTGTTTATTTTAAGTGGATAACTTTTTTCTTGAAGATTGAGTCGCTACTGTGACTTACAGACTATATTTGCCATACACTAGATTAGAGAAAGTGTTATTATCGAGACTTGAAAAATGCATCTTATAAGGTTGGAAGCAGATATATTAGTCAAATATGATAAAGAGGCAATTCTTATGCTATACTATGCGAAATGAATTGAGAGATATATTTTGCCGAACGAAACCTAAGGACGATGATAAATCAGTTTATTGTCCCATGTAAAATATCCTATCTAAAAGAGAGACTATATAACATAAAAGAAAACATTGTTCTAACTATTTGTCTGATACAGACCTTCTGCAGAATGCAATCGAATTGCACTATATGATGGTAATTCTCAAATGAGCAATGGCGCTAGATTTCTCTTGGATTTGATCCAAGCACATGAGGGAAACCAAACATGCTATTTCGTGATTTTGACTTCACTAGCAAGATTGGGGAAAACCAATGTGAGCTACCCAATAAGGTGGACCATTAAGATAAAATATGCGGAAGTAGTTCCAAGAACTTGACTACCGCGACAAGGCCTTTTCTGGTGTCCAGTAGTGCCTTGAGGTCAAGCTCTGGTGAGACTTTTGTTAGGGTTCTGCGCTCCGTCTCATATTGATCGCATTCTTTGAGAATATGGCTTACAGTTTCAACTGCTCCACATGTGCATGTATATTGACGTTCTTGAATTTTAAGTCTCTTAAAGTATTCACCCATTGCACCATGACCAGTTCGTAATTGAATTACTTTGCTTAGCACTTGGCGTGGATGGTTTGTCATTAAATGGGCCAACGGGTACTTGTAGGTATTGTTGTAAAGCCCTTCTCTCGTTGTGAGACTGTAAAAGCCCCGAACAGGATCTGACTGAAATTCAGCATTCCAATCGTTTTTCCCTTGATTCCGTATTATAACTTTCAACCTAGAATTGACTTTCCAGGCTGCCATCAATTTAGCCATTCTGGAATTTTTCCAAGGCGGCTTCTTGTGCCAGTATACATCCTTATGTAGGTCTTCCAGTTTTTGAGCTTCAGTAAAAAGGTTCCCCAGGTTAGTTGAATTGTAGGTCTTGCGAGCTACCTTGCAGACGGGGTTTTTCGGGTTTATTGTGCGGTTGATTCGAAGTGCGTACATCATGCTAATTTCCGCCTGTCGATGATTGACAGGTTGAATGCCAGCGTCCTTGTGAAGGGCCTG
>JAKVQY010000199.1:6516-21197 GCA_030463045.1 Geotrichum macrosporum
CCTTCCATTTTATTTCCAATAATTCACATTTATACACAGTCAAACAAATAATTAAAACCAAATAATTTTAATTTGTTTATAACACACCAATTTTGGTACAAACAGGCTTTACGCACTTACAGTCCGTAGTAGATTTCAAAGCGACCAAATTCTAAAACCAAGAGACAAAACATCAAGCCTAAAAATGTGTTGACTAGGAAAAATCATGATTACTACTTTACTGGAAATTAACACAAAATCCAGAATTATTCCAGAATTGGTCTTCTGTGATTATTAGAATTTTCTCATGGACGTAAATGAACGTATGAAGATACTTCTCAATTGAACAACTAAAGCAAAAACAAATAATACTATAATACTCAAACATATAACTAGAAAACATCCTGCTAAATTTTAAGTATGGCTCTTGCCTTTTAAGACGTAGTCGTTAACTCTTTGTAATACTTTCTGAACTGCCAGTCTTAACTCCGAAGTCATGTCTCGACTGAGAACATACAGAGTCACTGGGTAAACAGAAGGAACTAATCTCACAAAGTCCTTTGGTGGGATACCAGCAAATCCTTCTAGAATGCAGACAATAACGGGAGTCCAGGCCTTAATATTTCGCGTTTCAGTTAAATCCAAAGCATTGAAGCGAGTCATGATTTCAATGCACATGGGAACGAGCATTCCTTCAACGTAGGATTTGAGTTCGGCTGCGCTTGTGATTGTTCTGGTATCTCGGTCCGCGCCCGCAAGTCCACCCGTACCATTGTATTTCTTGCCTTTGGGCCCGGAAATTGCTCCAACTACCCCATTAGCATCTTCGTCAATGTAAACTTCAAACGGAATTTCAAAGGTTTCGCCGTCACCAGATAGCTTGGCATTGTCGTTATAGAACCGAAGCATAACGGAAATGTATGTGTGAGCTGAGAATGATTCCTGCTTTAGCAAATTAGGCAACTGCTTCATGAAACCTTGTCTCCAAAGATTTGTTCGCAAATCGCGGTCTTCATTAAAGTCACGCGAGAATATGTAACTGTGTCGCAGCAAATCAAGAATGCGTACTAGATCTCTAACTGGGATCTTTTCGTAACTTTCTGAGCCCACCATGCGGGGTTGAGATGTCTGAGCAAGGGCTGAGGCAGGCTCTGTACCTTCATTGGTTGATTTTGCCACTTCCGCTGGAGTAGTTTCCTGACGTTCAAGAAGTTCCTGTGCTGTATCAATCATAAGCAACTGCAAGATACACTTCACAATGGTCTTGCGGAATCGCTTTTGACGCTTATGGTTAGCACCTGCAGAAGAGCCTGAACGGCTGCTGCGAGCAGTATTGGGAGATGCTTGCTGTGAGCCATTTCCAGGGCTATCAGTACCACTAGGTGAAAGCACAGAGCCAGATGTTGAAGGTACAGTAGGAGTTCTGGGTTCAGCACCATTCAATTCGGCAGATCCGTTACCAGCTTTTGACGTAAACCCCAAATCACTCTCCTGGGGAACCTCATCGTCATCGGCAAAGCAAGCGCCAAAGAGTTCAGATGCAGTTGTGGATTTAAAAAGGAACTCGATCTTGTTCACTATTTCAGTCCAGTGTTTGGGCTCGAGTTTGTCGACATTCTGCTCAATCAGTTGTAAAACGCAAGAAGATCCAATTCTTGAAACAGTTTCGTTTTCTTGCAAGATACAAGTGACAAGTAACTCTAAGAAACCATCGAGCATACGACTGAGAATATCAAAATAATGAGAAAGTAGGGCAATCATATTTCGCAACGCCTGGATCATAGTTGTTGAGAGCCAAACAGATATATCGTCTTGTGTGTTGAAGCGTGCCATTTCTGATCGTGACTTTAGAACAACAAAAATAGGGAAAAGAAGTTGACGGCACACCGTATCCCAGAATGTGGGTGAGAAATTGGAACCGTATTCAACAAGTGTGTCAAACATGTAATTGAGCGCTCTAGATCTGACCTCAAGATCCTCTCCATTCATAATTACATCATGAAAAGCCTGCAAAACAGGGAACCAAAATTTGACGTATGGTTCATCAATCACTTCGGGAGTAGAATCTGCTGTAGTATCTGTCGCAGACACTTGTTGAGTAAGAGGAAAAATTTGTTTAATGGTATTCTTCAACAGTTCGAGGGAATGCAAACTGGGCTTTTGGAAATGCTGATTCTTGCCTAGCTCACTTAAACAAGTCACCATACTACTAAAACTATCTTGAGATATGACTTGTTCAAGATGACTAGTGTGGATTTTCTTCACTAGTTCAAAAGTTTCGTTAACGACAGAACCGTAGGGTTGCTTTGCCGCGGCCGCAAACGTAGCAAACATAGTCCTCCACCCAGATTTGATATGATCAGACTTGGATAAGATCATTTGCTGCAGGCATTGTAAAACCATATCCTTGGCTTGGCTGTTGTCGTTATTGGCCATAATATACTCAAAAGGCTCTAAAAAGTCCTTTTGAAATTTGAAATGCGATAATTCTTCCAGATCAAAAAAACGCATAGAAAGCTGGCGTAGAGAGTCTAGAGCAAAAAACATCACACTGGTGTTCTCGTGGCAACCAACTTGGTTAAAGCTTTTACCCATAATGGCCCAAAGTTGAGACCACTCAAATCTAATACGTTCCATGTTGTAATAGGAAACGTCAACCATCTTTTGCAAAGAGAAAGTTCGGGGGTGTTCACTAAGACCGGAAGACTGAATTTCTTCCCAAGAAACCTCTGTTAACGCGCGAACAAAATCTACAATTGCATCGCCAGAAAGTGAAGCAGACTTTGAGAATATTTTGTCCATTGTAATAACAACTTCGCGAGACTGTAGCTCTTCACCAAGCTCAGCAGAGTAAATGATCTGTCTATCAGAGGCGCTAGCATTGGATGCTGAAAATGTTGAAGCAGCGCTAGACGCAGAGGTGCTTTGAGCAGAAGATCGGATCCCAAATCCACTAAACAATCCGCCACTAGTACTGGCTCTGGAGGAATGATGCTGAGTTTCAGTCGAGTCCCGGTGTGGGGCAAGTCGAGCATTTGTTACATCAGGAATTGCACCAGCCGCAATACCGGATGAAATAAGTTGAAATCTCTCAAGCTGGCTGATACAAGTCAATACTTCCTTCCATGAGGACTTGAGGTGGTTGCCCTCGGAAAGAGCAGTGCTCAATAACTGCTTCACAGCATAGACATTTTTCTGTTTCATTTCACTAAGCTTTTGAAGATTTGTAAACTGTGCGAGAGCAGAAACAAACGAAATCCTTGCCAAATCAATATCAAAAAGACAAGCAATGCGAATCGAATGCTTAAACCCTTCAAGGCAAAGCTTGACAGTTTCAGGGTCTTCAGTTTCTTGGAAAGGTCCACTTAGACCAGCAAGGAAAGACATCCAAGCAACTTCAAACATGGGCTTCACGTGCTCAATGTGCGAGGCAATGTAGAAAATAGATTCTCCTGAGCGCTTCTTGCCATCAGAACGTGAAATTAGGGACTTGAAAAGTTGTTCAGTTTTGTTTGACATTTCGCGGGAGGCTTGCATGTACGCTTCACGCTGTAAATCACGACCTACAGTGGCCAGAGCTTGGCCAATACCAGATGCAAATCCAGTTTGTGCTTGCTGGCCATTTGAAGAAAGTAAAGCAGCATGTTGTTCTGAAAGAAGCTTGATCTCATGGTCACGAATAGTGTTGTAAACGTCGAGCAAGTACTCCTCAGGAAGACTTGCTCCATCATTGATTCCACGGTTGTTTCGAATGAAGTCATCAGGAGTCATTCGGACTTTGATTTGAGGGCTATGCAAATCAGTGTTTAGCAGGATGACAGAGTAGGCCAAAACATAAGCAGTATCAGCGTTGGCAAAAACTCCTGGATTGCCGGAAATATATCGTTCAGCAAACTTCAGCATGTATCTGTCAATCTTTTGTGCTTCGCCTGGTAATCGGAAAGCTTGCAAGAACTTTCGGAGTGCTTCGACAAATGAAATGTTGGCAAAATCCATCAAGTCAACAAAGGCATGCATGGCAGCTATATTTTCAGGTTCTCCCTCACCAAGAAATTCACCAATAACAGCTTTATCCAGGCCCTCTGTATTAAGAAGCAATTTTGCTATTGCTATAGGGGATTCGTCTTCTAGGATACCGGAAGAAAGAAAAGCCTTGATTCCACGTTTAGGCTTAATATTGAATTGGCGAATAGCTTCAAGGAAGGCAGTTTTCTTAATTTTCAACGACTTAAATTGAGAGGGGTCATCTGTAAGTGGTGTTATCGCTCCATTACTTGATGTTTCAATAGCATCATCATCTACGCCTTCTGCAACACTTAAACGAGAACTAGACTCGTTTAATGACGCAGAAACAGCAGCAATACCTCTCTGGGACCATGTCAGAAGAGATCGGAGCACAGCGACTAATGACTGCAAAGCATTCATTTTGAGGGAATACTCAATAGGGTACATGTTATCATTGTGCGGGTGGATAGAGACATTGGTAATAGCCATTGCGGGAGGGAGTGAGAGATTGTACACAGCGATAGCACGGGACTTGTTTTCCAAGTAAAGTTGCAGTTGTTGGTTTGTAAGATGGACAGGGGAAACTGCTTGCCGAACCAAAAAGTCAATAACAGCTTCGTAAATATTGATAGCCGCAGAAGAATCGCAGTCATAGTTGAGATAAATTTCAACCAAAGCTCTTGGATCGTTGCTGAGTTTCTGAATAATTGATAAGAAATATTGCTTTTGGTGTGCAGTAGATGTTTTCATTTCGGTGATGGGAAAGTAAATTTCTGTAAAAAATACTTCAATTTCTTTTTTGAATTGAGAGCGGAGATTGGAGAGAATGAGCCAGAATATTTCCGCAGAAATCTCAAAGATGGGGGGTGATATACTAGCGGCATTGCGGGCTAGTGTGGAACAAATGTAATCTTTTACAGACACTAAGAACGGTTCATCTCCCTTGATGTTGGACCGGATTACAATGTCGTTAGAAAGGAAAACAGTCATGTGAGACTTGAGCACTGTGTGAATGAGGTGAAGAGATAGCAACTTTGATCGCATGCCATGGGAACGAAAATCGAGGCCATCACCATCAAGTGTTTTCTCTGACAATCTACAGAGCGTGCGAAATACAAGGAAGGCATCCTTGGCAAACAAATCGCTCTCCTCTTCGTCATTGTCAGGGATGTCTTCTTTAACGCGCTCAATTTCACCTGAGCTGCCCATAGACTCCATTTGTCTTAGTGTGAGTTTATTTTTTGGAGCAACACTAGACGTGGAATCGCTGGGAGAATCTTTTGCAGAAGGAAGATCGTTAATGCTAAAAGAATTGGCGTCTATAGGCGAAGATACGAATCCACTAGGTCTTTTAATAAGAGACTTGAGTCTGTCAAAAATGACATTGACCATTTGACTTAGAGTGGCTTGAGCTACTGTTTGATTGGAGACAGTGTTGGATAAGACGAAGATTGTATAAGTTTGGCGTATTGCCCTCAGTAATGTGGCACCATGCGCAATAAGATCATCATTGAGTACAGCTGCCATCAGTGCCTTGATAATTTGTAGTTCAAGTTTGGGATCAGTCCCTTCGCCAGTAAAACAATCACAGACAGTTTTAATGGCACGATCCATCATGGGAATTTGGGGAGGAGGGGTTATTCCTGATTGGGGGTCGATTTCGGGAACATCAGGATCCTCCAGGTAAGAAAAACTAAAGAGTTTTCCAATACAATCCAATGCAATGATTTTGAGCTCAATGTTGCTTGTCTGAGAACACACTAGCCGCAGAGGTTCGAAAATAACAGACGGAGAAGGGAGCTCATTCCGCTGCAGAATAGCTGTGAAAACAGGTTTGGTTAGAAATTGGAATTCTTCAAAAATATTTCGAAAAAAAACTTCAACATACTCAGAGCTTTATTAACTGTGCTTGACAAGGTCGAATTCTTGGACGTAGCCTTGTGTTTATTGATTGATTCCAATGCATTTTTAATAAAAACAATTGAAGAAACAGTTTGCTGGCCTGTACTGGAGACACTTGACACTGAGAGGGCAAATGACGGTGACCGTTTTGAACGACGGGGCTTCGGTAGCGGTAACGTTGCTGAAGAAGATTGGTTTGTATCAATGTCATCATCATCCTCTTCTACTTCTGCAGCTGCTGAATTGGAGTTAGGAACAACTGGTAGTTCATTCTTTTGTTCCTCAGGGTTGTAAATGACAACTGTAGGTACAGACGATGTAGATATTGGTGAATCAGGAGTATTGTCGAAAGTATTCTTTTTGTCAGTGTGAAGAGCGGAATCAAGGGAAGGTGATGGAATTGTTTGGTCCTCATTTGGACTCGCTAAATACTGCTGCTGAGAACTCGACTTTGGTGATTCTTGCAGATCAGAGGCCAGGTTTTCGTCAGTAGATTCTAGATCGCCATTCTCCAAATCGTGAGAGTCTTCTTCAGATGTTGTTGTAATGGTAGGTTCATTTTCAATTTCAGGAGCATCTGCTGGAGAAGAATTTGTCGACATTTTTTTTTTGAAAAAAAAGAAGACTCTTGTTTTTATACCTGTAGCAGCGCCAATTGGACCTTGATGTGCATTCAAAGACGAGATAAAAAGCTTGGAAAGGTTCTGGTTGAAAAATATATAAGGAAGTTGGGAAAAAAGAGATGAAAAAAGAGCTGAGAATGGGATGTGGATACGTTGGTGTTTACGTGGAATTAATATACATAGGGCTTAGTCAGTCAACTTTACTTCACCCAGGGGAAAGAACTCATCTTTTCTGCCAAAATCTTGAAATTTCCAACCTTCATAAAACTCAAACGTGTGATAGTGACAAGAACTACCAACCCTCAACTTTCTCTTCTTTTTTCTTTGTACCTGCAAAAATGGCAAACAGTTCCGCGAAGAAACAGGCAGTAGCAAACACTCAAGCCCTTAAAATAATACACTCTGTATCTTTGGCCGCAAACCTCATCTTTTTGACGTCTCATCTGATTCTAAACCGTCCAGGTTCAATCAAACCATACCTGCTATGTTCGCTACCAGCATTTCTTTTACAATTCCAGCTAGAACGCATGGGCCGACCCAAGTACGATACCTCTAAGGGCCCAGTTCCTGTTTTGATTTCAGCTGGAGACGATTTGAGTCAATCGGGTCTTACTGAGTGGTTTCATGACGTTTTGTATTTGACTTGGGCTTGTGACGTGCTGGCCCCGGTGCTGGGGAGTAACAAGATCTGGTATATTTATCTTGCGATTCCGCTGTATGCCAGTTATAAAATCTATACTCTTTTTTTCGCAGGCAAAGGCGGACTGTTCAATTCGGCCAAGCAGCAACCTAGCGCTGGCTCAACTACATCTAAACGACAAGAAAAGATGGAGAAGAAGGCAAACAAATTCAAATACAACAAGTAAAACAGACGTGAGAAAACATAATAATTCATTGTACATTAGAAGAAAGATAATAGTATAATAATAATAAAAAAACATGATGATAATGATGAAAAAATATAATGATTTCATGAAACTGGAGCATTGCAAACACCCATTTCAAGTGTTCTAAGAGCCTGCTCATAATACACAGGGGAATGATGAAAAATGCCACGCCCAAAAACAGGTTCTCCGAACCGCTTTCCAACGTCAACAACAACTTTACCAATGATTCGCGTTGCTCGCTTGGTTTTACCGTCATGCGTTTCAAAAACAGTGCTGGTGGAGATGGAGTAGATTTCACCAGGTGGGACAAGCTTTTCACTTTGCATGACTGCCCGCAACGTTTTCAAAACAGACCAGAGATAGTCGTCATCAGCGTCATGGACAGAAAGAGGATTGTGACGCGAAGCTAGTTGAGCAAGGAACCGTCGTTTAATTTCGTGGACAACGCCCTGCTTGTCGTTTTTGAATGCAATAGCCATAGACTGAAAGTCTCTAAGTAAACCCAGCGACAGACAAGGAACCATATCCAGGCCATATACCACAGTTGTAATCAAACTGCGTGTCATTTTTTGTAAAGATGCTGACATGGATGCAGGGGGGCCATATGCAAAACAGTGAACCCGGCGGCCAGGAGGCAGCAAAGAGGATCGTGAAGTTACAAACATATTGCTACCGTCTTCCTTCACTTCGCTCAGTAAAATACCAAAAAGCGCACCAACACCCCCACCGAGGGAATGACCACAGATAACAAGTCCGTACTCAGGTCCCCATCGCTCTAGTGCAGCCTTGATTGTTTGCAAAACTCGGCTCGATTGGCGTTTTAAAATCTGGGCACATTTCAACATGCCTCCATGGACTTTCCAAGATTTGCTTTGCCATTGCATAGTCTCATAGTCGCAAGTCAAGTCTGTTAAAATATCCTCGAGACCCAGTGTACCTCTGATAGTCAGCACAACTGCTTTGGCCTCATGGTCAATGGATACAAAATGAACAAGTGGAATTCCAGACTTGTTGTCAACGGCACTATCTGAGTAGCTAGAAAGTAAAATGTCTTCTAACGCAAGCTTAGTATGATGAGCAAATGAATAGTGTTCGGAGTGATGGTCAGAGTTGTCTGTGGGAAAATGTGACGAGGTTTTGCCAATTCCCAAAATATGCATAAAGGATTGGCCGTATGAAGCAGTAGCAAACCTCATGTACTTGGCCATATTCTGCGTGATGTGGCCTGGAGGGAAGACTTGATGTTGAGTAAGTCCTTCAGCACAGTAAGAGTCATATCTGAAAGCTGACTCACTTATATCTGACTGGAGTGTACATACTGAAGAGGAACGATTACGTTGCCCGTGCAAAACTCTGTCAAAACTTCCACCGGGTGCAGGGATGCTTTGAACTTCATCGCTAGGGGGAGGCGGTACTACTAATGAAGAGAACGATCGAGAGCGAGGGAAAACCATATTGTTCATAGATGGCTTGCGACTGCCTAATAGCTTAGGCCAAGAGGCAGCTGGTGCAGAGTTTTTATGAGGAGAATTACTGTCAACATCCATGAGACTCTCGCTGTGTTTGAGGGCGCTATCGAGTTTGCCATATGATGATATTGAACTTTCAGACAATGATCTTGAAAGATTCATGGGCTGTGGTGACTTTCTGGCAACGGGTTCTTCAAGATCACCGTTTTCTGATAATATAGTCTCTAAAGTAGGCGTCCCAAATTGATCTTCAGGGGGGATTTCAGGCAATTCCAGTTGTTCTCTTGGAGTTTCAATTCGGGTGCTTGTAGGATCATCCATTGGAGGGAGTTCAATCGAGCTTCTAGACTCTCTCGAAGAAACCCCCTTGCGCTCGCGAAATACCCTGGTTGACTTTTTGAATGTCAGCGTGTATTTAGTATCGTTGTCATTGGGATGCTTGACTTCTTCGTGCACGATGGAAGCTCCATCGGGAATTTTGAACTTTGGAATATCAAATTCGCCAGATACCTCAACTGCAACAGTTTTGGTAGTCACTTCTGTGATTGCCACTCGATATTCAACGTCAGTCGGAATAGCTCCAACTATCGCTTCTTCGTCAACATCATTGCTGGACTCTGGAACACCTGGGAATTGTTGAGAAAGAGTTTCTCCTGTATCAAGAACGACAACATCCCATACCATGTACATTTCAATTTCTTCCATAGTGCGATGCCAACCTCTCGACTGTAAAATAGAAAAACAAGTAAGCCCGGAAACAAGTGAATACAAGCCAGTCCCATCTCCCAACTCTCGACGTATTAAAGCAATAATAGCAGCAATAGCCCTCGATGATTCAGTCGATCCAAAGACCGCATCTAATAAGTGAACAGAGTCTTGCGCAATGCCGCTTGACGTTTGTAGGGTGGTTGACATTAAATGAAACGATGCTGCTGTAAACAGCTGTGTAAGAGTTGCTGCTCTATTGACCAAGTTCATACTAGAATTAGTCAACGTCTCCGCGTTTTCAGTGTCGTGATCTGCCTTGTACAAAATTCCCTCTATTGCTCTGCGGGTAAAACCTAGAGAGGTTAAAGTGCTAATGCGAGCAGAGTCCAACATAGTTGCTGCCATGTATGTGCCTAGTCGGATAGACATGGTTGAACCTTTTGATACTGCAGACACAACCTTTGCCACTCTACCAGGCAGCAAAGTAGCCGAGTTTTCAGAGAGCGACAGCGATTCCACTATCGAGTATGACCGTGACCTGGTTGGACGGTGAGCAGGCTCAAGAGCACAGGCCTGATCACACTCCATAACTACCACTTCATTTTTATCGTAGCCTTCTTCTTCTTCTTCTTCGCTATCGTCGTCCATCATACTGCTGTTTGAGAGATCCTTCTTGGAAAGCCCCTGTTGGCGCCCAAAGATGAATCCCAAAGGCGCGCTCAGCATGATCATTCAGGCTTAAAAATGCAAACAATATTCAGATCTTTATATGTCTTCTTTGAATATTGTGAGTAATAGATCTAAATTCTATCTCTCAAAAGTTTTGGTAAAGTTGGTTTTGTTGTTCTTTCATTGACATTAAAATGCATCTTTAGTGCGTTTTGTTTTCTTTTATATATATATATATTTTTTGTTGAATTTAATCTCCCACATTGTGATAAACGGTCAGGCAGGTCATTTGATCTGATATTAAAAAAAAATTTAGCTACTTGGTCCCAACAAGGACCAAAATTAAAAGTTGTTCGGATTATTTCGAATTGAGATAAGTCTAGGCCTATTTGAATTTAAATATTTTAATATGCTTACAAGCAGAAAAATTGGTGGAAATAAAGGGTAGAAAAGAAAGAAGGAAAAAAGGAGGTTTAAAAGTTATAACATTAACTAAAAAAGTAAGTAATATCAAGTTTTTTTTTTTTTTTTTTCAAAGGGTTCTTCTCGAAAAAGAATGGAAAAGGTTTATTGTCCTCCTTGTTCCGCAAGTTTGGCCATTCGTGCGGCCTTTACTAGAGGTGCAAGATGTCTAACAGGATCTGCAGTCTTAAGGAACTCATGTTCAAGGAGCTCGGTAGCAGTAGCACGTTGGTCGACATCAACGCGAAGAGACCACTTGAGGAAATCATCAAATACTGAAGTCAACGAGTCCGGATCTTTGAGCTGAGGAGTTCCGTTGGTGACAATCAAGTAGAGAGCGCGAATTGGAGATTCATTCAAATAAGGCGGCTCACCTTCAATCATTTCAATTGCCATGATTCCTAAACTCCAAATATCAATCTTAGGCCCATACTCTTTACGGCTAACGACTTCTGGAGCCATCCAGTAAGGAGTGCCAACCATGGTGGTTCGCTTCGAATTACTTTCGTTAATTTGTGCGCAAAAGCCAAAATCAGTGAGCTTGATGTCACCCTTCATGGAGAGTAAGATGTTGTCAGATTTGATGTCGCGATGGATAATTCCTTTGGAATGCAAATGCTCTAGTCCTTGCAAAACTTCGCGGCAAACGGCGCCAATCTGTCCTTCAGACATCATGTTGTACGTCACAACATCAAATAAACTGCCTCCTTCCATGTATTCCATGACTACCCATAGATCTCCTCGGAGAAGATACGAGTCAATAAAATTAACAATATTTTTATGACTGCTCTCCTTCATGACTAGAATCTCATTAATAATGAGTTCCTTTTTGGGTTGCTGTTCAAGGTTCATCTGTTTGATGGCAACATTTTCGTTGGTTTCAACATGATACGCAGTGTAAACTCCACCAGATGCGCCTTGTCCCACTTTTGATAAATTATGGTAAAGCTTTGTTGGATCTCCAGGAGTACAGATGCTAGCCAGCTTGTTGATAACCTCAGTATCCTTTCTGCGCTTAGCTTCACGCCGACGAGCAGTGACGGCTGGGTCTTTGGAGTGACTAGCAGATTGTTGAATTGGCCCACCTACAGCTCCACCAGTAGCTTTTTGCAAGCTGATAAGTTGCTCTTGCTGAAGTTGCTGCTGTTTAGACTGCTCTTGCTGAGCTGCATGTTGCTGCTGCTGTTGTTGCTGTTGTTGTTGTTGTTGTTGTTGTTGTTGTTGTTGTTGTTGTTGTTGTTGTTGTTGTTGTTGTTGCTGTTCATGTAGCAAACGCTGTTGTTGCTGTTGTTGCTCAAATAACAAGCGTTGTTGCTGCTGTTTTTGGACAAGTTGTTGCTGCTGCTGCTGTTGATACTGATGAGATTGCCCATGCTGCCTATAAGTTGAAGAACTAGAAAGTTGATGTTGAGGATTACGCTGCTGTAACTCGACAGGTGGTTGACTTTTAAGGTGTTGTTGCTGCAGGGGGCTGAAAAAGCCGGGATCAAGTCCACCTGGTGTAGCCAAGCGACCTTCTTCGGCACTCTTTTCGTGAACTCTTACTGAAGGAACTCCCAATGGAGGAGCGGGAGGAGGCCGAGGAGGAGGAGAAGTAGGAAGCAAAGGGTTTTTTAATGCCGAAGGTGACTGGTTGGTAATAGGTGACGTTGCTGCATGAGACGGACTACTATTTGAAGTATTAACGGCAAGTTTAATTGGCTGTTGTTTTCGCGCTTCAGAAGGAGCCATTTGAAAAGGGGGATCTGAAGATGTGGTGTCTTGCTGACTAGGTTGACCCGGAGGTCGGGGAGCGGGTCGGGAAGCATACAATTGGCGTTCAGGGATAGGCTTTGGAATAGAGACGGCTTCCTTATTAACACTGTCAGAACGCTTTCGTAAAGACTGAGTGAGTTCCTTGACACTACCCGAACGAAGCCTGCCTGATGATTCTTTTCGCATAAACCCGTCTCTAAAACTGTTGGAACGGGATCTTGAAGAAGTAGAATCAGCCTGCATCACTGAGGGAGCGGGTCTAACAGAAAAGTAATCAGTATTTGATAGACCAACAGAAGGAGATGTAATTCCTGGAGACATGAGATATGGGGTGTCTGGTTCTGAAGGTGCATTCGCGGCCTTTGCTTTGCCAAACTTGTTCCAAACAGCAGCCTCCTGATCCTTTGGATCCTGGGTATAAAATGCCATGACATCACGAACTGCTTGCGGATGCTGCTCGGCCTCTGTTTTGGAAATGCCGCTTTCTTGCAGTAGCTTTTCCCATTCTGCGGGCATGCCAGTGAATTCGCCAGTGTCGTAGTCGACACCTACGTGTGTCACGTGGACCATTTCAAATGGTTGAGAAATTTTAATGGCAGAAGTAGTGACGGAGGGAGAAGAGTCTGCGCTCACACGACGGTTTGTGCTAGCACTGTCACCGCGCATGCTGTTTACAAGGTTTGAAAGAACACCTTTCATTGTCTTTGACCTTGCCCGGCCACTTCGGCGCTTTTCACTGGGTGTAGTGGCGGTAGAAGTGGAAGTGCTTGGCAAACTAGTGTTGCTGGATTGGCTGCCAATAGTTAAATCTGAGACGCCGGGGGAGGCAGTTTGAGAAGATTTTGAACTGCTTGTGAGCACTTCAACTGAAGCACTATGGGCAGGTTGTTTGAAGGGGACTCTGGACGACTGTTGGTAATTTGTGAGTGATGCAGTTGACATGGTGGGACGAGGGCCAGGTTCGTTGAACTGTTCCAAAACTTGCAGCTGAGGAGTGACTGGAGACGGCTCGCTTCCGGAGTCCCTAGTCATTACAGCGCTACTGGGAAAAGGGGTGACATGAGAAGAAGTTGAAGATGAAGACATTTGACGGCCATCGCGGCCTTCACTACGCATAGGAATCGGAGGCGTCCGGCCACCGCCTGGAAAAGGGATTTCTTCATCAATTGGGCAGGATAGCCAGTCTGTGAAGGAAGAATGAGTCGAGTCGCTGCTGTGTCGAATAGTTGTGTTTGAGGGAGTAGTTTTGTGAATATGAAGAGGGGAATTTGGATTTCTAGCATATGATTGGTAGTCTCCGGAAGAGGAGGGCACTGCAGTTTTTACAGAGCTAGAAGGGGAGGAGTGAATGAATTGGGAAAATCCAGGCATTGTGGGGGTAGCAGCGGGATCGAGGCTGTTGGCGAAGTTTTTTTGGTGAGACATGATGCGCAGAGAGTCCTGCTGGCGGACGGGTGAAGAGGAACTGCGGGATGGAGTTGGAACTGCGGAATCTGTGTCTCGTTCATTTTGTTCATATTCTTCGTATATACTTTCGTGGTCCTCGTAGGATGCTTGATCGTCAGAGTAGGAGTCAGTATCAATGATTGTAGATTGTGATCTAGTCAGATCATCTGAGGAAGTTCTATGAAGATATGGCTTTACATGGTGAAGGGGTTTTTGACCACTTTTAGTAAACTGGATACCTTCTTGAAGTCCTTGTAGAGGAGCTATATACATGTTAATTTGGGTCTGATGGATCCGTGAAAAGGAAAAAAAAAAAACTTACTTGAAGAGCCTGAATTCGGATGAGACATTGGATATTGTGGAGTTGCAGTGGACGAATAAGGCTCCAAGGAATCTGCTGAGTGTAATCCCAATGCCGCGAGATTTGGCGATGAGTTGAAGTTATTTTGCGATTGAATGTTTGAATCGAAATAAAAGTTGTTGGGGTATACAGAGTCTGAATCATTCGAGCTATGACGGCTATGTTTAGAGCTTCTTCCGGAGATTCCATAGGCCGACTTTTTCATATGTTCACCTATAAAAACGTTAGCAAAAGTTGATGGGGGTGGTAAATAAGGGAAGGAAAAAATATTGGAAAAAAAATATATAATAAAAAAAAAAAAAAAAAAAAAAATTTGGGAATCTAAAAAACAAAAAACAAAAAAAAAAAGAAAAAAGCAGGAAAAAATTTTTCAAGGTTCAATTTGAAGGAGGAGAATGAGTTGTAAAGATAGACC
>JAKVQY010000019.1:0-44150 GCA_030463045.1 Geotrichum macrosporum
AACATCAGTGTTTGTCAATTTCATTTTAGCACATCAAAAACAGACTTGAAACTTTGGTGATGGCTACTTTTATTTTGTAGTCTCAACTTTTAGAAAAATTAATGTCTAGATTTCTCAATTCAAAAGAGATCTAGCGCCATTGCTCATTGAGAATTACCATCATATCGTGCAATTCAATTGCATCCAGCAGAAGGTCTGTATCAAACAAATAGTTGGAGAAATATCTTCTTTTATGTCGTATAGTCTATATTTTACATGAAAATAAACCGATTCATCATCACGTGCTATGACTATAAATATGCTAGCAATAGGAACAAAATAGAGTAAATTTTGTTTTTAAACTGGCCCAAATTTAAATTTTCAGCTAGGGCTTTAGGGCAAACAACATTCCTATTTAAGAAACATGCAAAAGTGACTTAAAGCAACACGTGATCTATAGTAACATAATACTATACTTAAAGTTAGTCAGCCTACATTACATAAAATTAGCTTATTAATTACATATATAAAATGCTTTGATAACCAATCAAAAATTTGCCACTCATCTTTTTTCTGACCCATTTTTTGCTCTTCTTTTTTCCTTTCTTTCCTGTTGAAATCAATCGACGACATAACAGACAGCTTTATTTCAAAATGGTATGCCATATGGACAGTTAATTTTGGTCGTACCACAGGCTTCTTTTGCTAACTATTGTTCTTTTTTTTACAGGGAAAAGTTCACGGATCCCTCGCTCGTGCCGGTAAGGTCAAGTCTCAGACCCCCAAGGTTGAAAAGGAGGAGAAGAAGAAGCAGCCCACTGGCCGTGCTAAGAAGAGACTCTTGTACACCAAGCGTTTTGTCAACGTCACACTGACCAACGGAAAGCGACGATCTAACCCTGGTCCTGGCACTTCTTCTGCTTAAACGAAATCAAACAATATCCATCTTGTGAACTAAAATTGATCTTTAAATTTTTTTTGAAAAGAAAACGACAGAGAGCCGAATATGTATCGCAACAGTTTATGACCAACATCAAATCTTTCAAACCCGACTAGCCCCTTTTATCTTTTTTTGCTTAGAACTTTGTGCCCACGTATAAAGCCTGGCAAATCCATTCTTATTTTTCTCAAATGAATTGAAATTTACAGCTTAATTTTTTATTTTTTTTTATTTTATATTTTATTTAATTTTTTAGCGTATGATACGGAATGTTGTAGTTATAACGTAGAGTGCTATCTTTTTGTGTAGTCAAGGTCGCAATGTACATTTGAAAGCAGAACTTGTTGAAAAGCTAATAACTGATATTGAAACGACGATTATAATTGTTTTTATTTAACTTTCTTTTTCTCTTGTCTTTCTTCCGTTCTACTTGGTTTACTCTCTTACCAGCGCGAATACTTGATTTTTTCAAGGTACCTTATACTCTTTTTTTTTTCTCTCTTGTTACATACATGATCAAGGACGAGGACGTGGTCGTGGTCCGGGCCCTTCTCGACGCGCTGATAGAGACCAACGCCCCACTAGGCGTGCTTTACCACCAGTTTCTGCAAGACCCTTGGGTTGCACTGCAATTGACGACTACTAAGCCCAAACAATCCAGGACCGACGTTGGTCCTGGCAATAATGGATTGTTTAAAGTGGCGACTACGGTGTATTGCGTGGAGGAGCAAGCTGCTAAGCAAGCAAAACAAGATACTCTGAAGCAAGTTGGGGGCAATCAAGAAAACCTTGATCCTAGTAATGCCGCCCCAGCGATGACAGTGAAATCAAAAAAATCAACAGGGGTGACTGTGTTGGAGGAACAAGTGTTTCGTGTGCGGCTAGTTGCAGAATATATCCTGGCTAGGCTATATAGCGATGTTCCATTGGCTTTGAATCCGTTCTTGGTTCATTTTGTACGCGTTTATGTACAGCAGAGTTCTACTTTTAGTAGTGGTATACCGTGTTTACGGTGCCTGCTTCAGCGGAGTGTATTCAAGGATGCAAGTAGTGACGGACAAGGTGAAAAGCCCATCTATGACGCGAGTTTGGCTAGCCTGCCGGTATCTTTAGTGGTGGACCAATGTATGGGCAACACTTTGGATATGTATGGTAACTATGCTGAGTTTGACCTATCCATGCTGCCTTGTAATAGTAAAGCTGCGAGCCAGAAACCGGACGCATCAACTGCCCAACACCGGAAACAAAGAGGAAATGCACAGTTGAATAATGCAAAACGTCTTGCAAATGAACTGCATAATTCTTCAGGACCAGTTGACGAACAATTGGTGTTATATGATGACAGGTTTATTGGGGGCTTGCCAATTAAATGGATAAACAGGGCATTAATGGATCAGGGTTTGGAGTATACAGAAGTATTAACGACGCTTCGACCAGACCAGGATATAGGCGAGATTCTTGACCGCGTAGTCTGGATTATGAGGGAAGCCGATTGGGTTAACGACGAAACGAGCGATGAAGTTACTAAGAGTACGATAATTAATGGTATTATTGATGAAGAGGAAAGGAACAATGCGACTACTTTGTACGGACAGCTGGAGTTTAATTCTGGGAATGGAGATAAGGCCAAACGTGTTGAAGTTTTGGCGACGGAAAGCAGAATACTGCTTGATTTATATGCGCATGCACTATATGGATTGCTCAGTCAGTCCAGGATTAAGGCTAGTAACATTCAGAAACGATTTAGAAACACGGTGCTATCCTTAGTTTCTCGGGATCCATTTTCGGACCTGCAAAGTGAGATTTTATTGAAATTATGGAAGATTCTACTACGGGCACCAGTGCCTCCAGAAAATGCAGCAGAAGATGGAAGCAATACAGTTGATGGAGAAGTACTGCGGGATATTCTGTTAGACACTCTGTGTACCAGCTTGTTACCGCACCGAGTAACAAATAGGACAGCCGATTTTGTACATCAGATGGTAGGCGAGACGAGCAGCATAACTGCTATCACTATATCAACGACGGTGAACAGTAGTATGATTTCACGGCTTGTTTACGGCATGGTGTTTCGGTGGATGGAAGTTCTAGGCAATCAGAGTTCAATATCCGCAGCAACTAATGATGCAACTTACGATAATAGCTACGGTACTGACAACTATAGTTCGCGCCCAGGCGACCTTTCTAAATCCAAGCAAGACCAAGTTCGTCTTATTTGTTTATTTCTACGGTCCTTGCAAAGAAAAGGAATTCTTGAGCCGGCACAAGATTACACGCTGTTGTATGGACAGCTTGTTCCGTTTGTGAGTGTTGTCGAGGAAGCTGGTGACTTGTATTTCAGCCAACAGTCGCAGCAGGTCAGACAACAGGAGAGCCATGGATAGACGTACTTGACGGTATCAGAACTGTTAGACGAGCCAGTGAAATGTGCGTTAAACCCCGTTGATCGAAGGAGTGCTTTGTTCAGGCCCAGTCTACTGTTGGAGGAAGCATTGAGGAGTGACCATTTGCTTATTCTTATTGCTTCATCTTGTGAATCGGCAAGATTTTGCACGAGCAGCGAGTGGAACATTTCAGAATTTTTTTTCTTCTTCTTCGAAACAATGACGAAGTAGTACATTATGCGGCTTTTTTGGGACATAAATAGGAAACAGGGCTGAAAAGGCTAAAAAAATTATTATATCTGGCATTTCTTTTTCTGTGATTCAAAGAATCCTCGTTCTCGGAAAACCCATTTTAAATGCAAAAGTTTCTTTATATTCAAAATACGTTTTATATTTGTGAAATAAATCAAGGAAACAAGGCCAAGGACCGTATATATAAACTGCACCTATATATATATATATATAAATGCAGGGGAGGTTGGAAAAGGATGTGGATGGTTCTGCCATTGTTTGGCTAAATGATGCTAAAAATATCAAGTTTTCATACCGGCAACAGATAATAACGCAGATATTGGCAAATGCTAGGCGCTCTTAGGCTTGTATAGTTTGGTGGTAACATAACTGCTTGGCTTTACGGTTCCAACCTGGCCAGTGATTGTGCCCAGTCCAACTGATCCAGCCTTCGGTACTGCAACAGAAGTGTACATCGGTCTAAAGATTTGAGTGAATGGAGATAGAGTGACTGTGGTTGCACCGTTAATGGTACCTGTTGCCCATACTGAAGTTGGCACTGATCCTTGAGCTGTAATATGTTACATTAGCTTCTTTGATGCCAGATGTAAGCCTATGAAGGTAACATACCGTGAAGGAGTCCAAAGAAAGAGAAAAGAAGGACTTTGAATGAAAGGACGCAGAAGTTCATTACGGACTTTTTTTTAAAAACACACTTTAAGAAAAAGAAGAAAGAAAAAAATAAATAAAAAAAGAAGAAAGCATTTGATATTTAAAGATTTTTTTTTTTTTTTAACTTGATTACGCCAAAATGTGTTAGGAGTGGTATACGGATTGTAAATTCTAATTGTCCAGTATTTGGGCTCTGTGGTCTATGCGAAATGATAAAATTTCATAATCTGCGTTTTCATCTTTTCTCTCCTCCTGGCTTCGACTTCTTCAACCTTGAGGCGCCCCCGTTTCTCTCTTTTCTACTCTTCATGAACACAAATTGAATGCCAGATCTATAATCTAGGTTGTTGAGCTTATTTGAAAGTTGGAACATGCTTCTCTCGCAGGGCATGCGAGTGAAACATTCTCGCGAATCCAAGACTATACTTTTTCCTCTTCGTCAATGAACCTTCATGCTTTTTACACTCATTTTCATATGCTAGATATGTGATCCCTAGCAAGAAATAAAAAAAAAAAAAGATGCAGCGCGAAAAGGTCATGGGCTTGTAAAAAAAAAACCATCCCTGTCTTTCTAAGGTCTCAGCTTTTGAGTAGGAGGTAAAAATAAATATAATAAAAATAAGATTACAAAACGTGCTTGGTTGTGAGTGCATCACTCTTGACTCTCTAAATCTCTGCCGGTTGACGCTGAGTTGCGTCTATTCAGTTGTTTGCGTTACCTTGTATTCTCTCATATATTGTAATCTACCTACATGTGCTTCAAGGATGATTCCTTCAAATATAAGAAATTTTTTTTTATTTTTTTATTTTAACCAAATTTAACTCCAGTGACAGTACATAGGACTCCACCGCCTTGATAAGTTACAAAATGTAGCTATCCCTTTGCTCCCTCTGTTATTCTTGGTGGTGTACAGAGAGCCAGATTCTTAACATACCTATATAAACCGTAAGCGAACTATAAACTACACCGAATTGTCACTACGAACCTCTTGAGTTTCCTCCCCATTCTAATAATGTTTAGAATATTTGTACAAATATTTGTTCAAATCAGCAGTTTGGGCCAAATGTCTGCAACAGCGAGTTCTTAACAGCCTGATTCACTTGTCAGGAAGGTCCAGCAACTTTGAAACTGAATCGGCCTTGCCGGATTCAAAGGAATGTTCTTGCTATGAATTTGTTATACGCAAAAGTTTATGTTGAAATAAACTCTTCAGGCGCTGGACTATGACTCCTTTTTTAGGGCTCCACTGTCTGATACAGCGTGCTAATTGCAGTTCCTTGCAATTCGACACTTTTATTATGGCAATCCGTGACCCTTTCTTGAAAGCTATCATCATGCACGAATGCGCAGAAAATTATTTGCTAGACTCCAGGCTTAAACTTCCTCGGTAAAGACTTACCTTGAAAGGATGCACTTTAGGAAGCACGAAACAGCCTATTATCCAACATTTTAAGCAATAAATTGCGATCTTTCTGTTAAACTCGAGCATTGGGCTTTCGCATCTAATCTCGCGAAACCTCTTTTCGTCATATTATTTTTGCCCGAAATAATTCAGATATTGCAGTCGTGGAAATCTCCGAACGTATTTCATTCTATTGATTTTGACATAAAACCAAATGGCAAATGGTCTAGTCTTCTTTAGACTATTTTTTTTTTGACATCGTTCCAACAAATCACTTATTATGAGAAGAAAAATGTCATGTCGTCCCAGCACTTCTCCACTATCTCAACAAGTTCTACTGGAGTTTCTAGCGCTCGCAATAGACCATGAACCACACTTACGGACTCAATCCTTACATCCTAGTCCCTGATCTATATAGTCCAAATCCAGTCATCTATTTCGATTCAAATATCTCACTGATCCTTGATAAATACCCAAAAGCAGCTGTCCACTTTTTGATTCTACCAAGAGATTATGATCTCACATATTTGAGCCCATTTCAAGTACTGGCAGACCAAGCTAGACTTGAAACTCTGGCCCCGTATGTGTGGAAATCAAAGATTATGGCTGCTAAATGGTTGAAAGCAATTAAAAATAATCAACCAGTGCCTTTGGCATCATCAGAAGTCTTTAGCAAAAATAGTACTAGCAGCAACAAGGAGGACAGCAGTCACTACTATCATGACGACGAATTGAAACCGTATTTGGACCGCATCATTACCGGCTTTCATGCTGTGCCGTCCATGTCCAACCTTCACATCCATGTAATATCAACTGACTTGTGTTCGCCAGCACTCAAAAAGTCAAATCACTTCAATTCATTTGCAACAAGCTTTTTCGTGCCATTCCCCAACAACCCCAAAGCTGATCCCCAGCTGCTACAAAACCTAACAGTCGATGCTCAATCCAAGTTCCTAAATATTTGCCATAATCATAGTATGGTTTGTACCTTTTGTAATGCCCACTTTGACAAGTTTAGTGCTCTTAAAAGTCATATTGAACTGGAATACAATAAATGGAAACATTCTTAAAAAAAAGCACAGCTACGGATACTATACATTTATATAAATATAAATAAACTACAGCTTTTCGTACTCCAGCTTGCCTTCCAGCTTCTTTGCCTCTGCAACCTTGCGCACAGCCTTCATCATGTCGTTTTGTACAATATATTCACGTTCATCACGTATTGCGAAAAACCCAGCCTCTGTCACAACATTGCGAATATCGGCTCCATTGAATCCATCACTCATCTTGACAACAGCTTCAAGGTCAAACTCGCCCTGCTTGGCTACATTGGCAGAGTGGATCTT
The DNA here is from genome assembly GCA_030463045.1 of Geotrichum macrosporum. Lineage (NCBI taxonomy): Eukaryota > Fungi > Ascomycota > Dipodascomycetes > Dipodascales > Dipodascaceae > Geotrichum > Geotrichum macrosporum. The sequence continues at coordinate 6,959 of JAKVQY010000019.1, forward strand.
GAAAATCTCCAACCGTCCAATTTCGTTAGGTAGAGGAATTTCAATCTTACGGTCAAGACGACCTGCACGCAACAACGCGGGATCAAGTGTATCAGGACGGTTGGTTGCCATAATGACCTTGGTCTGACCCAAATAGTCGAATCCGTCCATTTGATTCAGCAGCTCCATAAGCGTACGTTGAATCTCACGATCAGCAGAGGTACCCTCGCTAAATCTTCGCCCTCCAATGGCGTCAACTTCGTCCATAAAAATAATACAGGGTGCATGCTCTTTGGCATATCCAAACATTTCCCGGATAACTCGCGCTGACTCGCCAATATACTTGTCCACAATTGCAGATGCTGGAGAGAAAATGAAATTAGCACCAATAGTAGCAGCAACTGCCTTGGCAAGTAGAGTTTTGCCAGTACCAGGAGGACCATACAACAAAACTCCCTTAGGAGGATTGATTCCTACGCGCTGGAATAGCTCGGGATTCTTAAGTGGAAGCTCAATGACCTCGCGGAGTTCTCGAATTTGCTCATTAAGTCCACCAACGCCACCAAACGTTAAGCTACCCGGCTCAAATGTTGTCATGTTGTAAACAAGAGGATCGACTTCACGGGGCAGAATACGCATGATTGTGAGAGTAGTCATATCCAGTGCAACTCGAACACCTTGCTTCAAGGCTTCTTTCTTGATACTGTTTCGGCATCCAACAATGTATCGTGGTCCATTAGAAGCCTTAACAATGACTGAAGATGTTAAACAGTAATAGGGACAATTGCAAATCTACTTACATCTCTCTTCATCCAGTTGCTTCAACACCTCTCCGATGATTTGTCCTAAACTTTGCAATGCTTTGATATCCTAAAACAAATTAGTTATGACTACCAGGTTGCATCTGATATACCCACATCTTCGGTTTTTTCATACTCCTTATCCAAGTCCTTGATTCCCATTCTCAAATCTCGAAGCTTGGCTTCCCACTCTCTATGGTCTTTTAGTCGTTTCTTAAATTCGTCTAAAGCCTTCTCGCGCTCCGCATCAACAGGCGCAGCAACCTCAGTTTCGCCTGATTCATTCTCAAAGGCTTCCAACAAGGGATCTCTTTCTGAATTGGACATGATGAATAATGTTAGTGAATGTGGTAGTGGTGGTGGCTAATGTTTAGAAATTCTGGAAGGCAAAATATAAAATGGCTACTACACGTAACCCAAACCCTTTCAATACCTCACTACATTGAAAATCTTCCTACTTCTTGATCTTGTTTTTTACTAAAGGTCAAGGTTATTATGGAGTTCCACGCTATTGTATTGTGTGGTCAGGGCAAAAACCTGTCTCCGTTGTCGTCTGTACGGGAGCATGGCTTGCCCAAAGCTTTGCTTCCTGTGGCTAACAAGCCAATGCTGCTACACCCTCTCTCTTGGTGCAACAAGGCTGGATTTTCCGGTACGTTTCATCTTAACGGTCCTATTATTAACTAACGATTAAAGGTGTCACTGTCATTTGCTTGAATTCTGCTCTTAACGAGATTAAATCTTACGTTGAAGAAGAATTTTTGAAAGAAAATGCCATCACTGTCCCGATAGAAGTTCACGGAGTTGAGAATCAACATACAGGAGACTTTTTTCCTGCACTTCGCCAAAAGATAAAGCTCGATTTTGTCATTCTTCCTTGCGATTTTATTACAGAGGTGGAACCTCAAACACTGATAGATGTGCATCGAAATAGAGATAACAACACAATTATTACTGGTCTCTATTACAAAAACAATATTGAAACCATTGATAAAAAGTCTATTCTGGCTGACTTTACTGTCCATCAGCCTCTTGGGCAAAAGCACCCCATATTGCTCGACTTCTATACTCGCCAAAGTGTGAAGGAGCAGAAAGGTCTACGGCTTCGAAAGAGCATGTTGGTTCGCCATGCTAACGCAGCTGTATCAACTAACCTACTCCAAGCTTCCATTTACTTTTGCTCTCAAAAGGCTCTTGAAATTCTCGAGGGGCAGGAAGGTCATCACACTGTCCAATACAAGGATCGTGCCTGGACAAAGGTTGTCCGTGACCTGGCTCGCAGGTCATGGCAACATCGTACACCTTTAGAAACGGTAGCCTTTCATGTCATTTCACCCGACTCTACTTTCATTCGCATTGACAACTTGTCTGCTTATTTGGAAGCTAATCGATGGATTATGAAACAAAGCCTTCGTTCAAGGGACCCGTCAATCCCACGACCAGCGCCCGTGAAGGGATCAGCTACCATTGGTGCCGACTCCATTGTCGGAAAAGACTGTGATCTCGGTGAGAAAACCAGCGTCAAAAAGAGTAATATTGGCAATAAATGCACAATTGGCAAAAGATGTCGCATTACAGGCTGCGTCATTCTCGACGGGGCCGTAATTGCTGACGAGTATGTTGACTTCTTTTTTCGTTGCCTTGTTCTAATACTAACTTCTCTTAGCGTTCACTTGGAAAATTGTCTTATTGGCCTAGGTGCCAAGGTTCATACAAAATCTCGGTTAACGAGTTGCACTATTGAAGGCGGTTATGTGATTGGAAAGGATTCGCAGGCAAAGAACGAAGTTTTTGAGCAACTCACAATGGGTGATATTGGAGACGAGGAAGATTTTGAAATTTGTGACGAAGACGAGTCAGAGTCAGAAAGTGAAGGTTCGGAAGAGGAGGATGATTACGAGGAAGATGACGATAATGACTATGGGGACGATGACTTGTTTGACAGATCATAAAGTTTTGTACATTTATTAAAATCTATTTTGATTTATTTTAGGAGATTTGAATGAAGCTACGAGCGATAAAAGTTGGAGAGCTGACTCGCAGTTTCTTCACATAACGGGTTGAACCGTTCATGATCATTTCCGGCCAAATTTCAAAAAAAAGTTCAATGTCAGATCTTCTTTATAATATCTATAACATGCACAGCTTGCCTTATGATGCAAAAAAGAAGATTGAAAACAGAATTTGTTTTATATTCCTATATATCGATGCTCAAAAGTGAAGACTCAATAAACACTACTGACGCACTATATCGCATGATTGAGTTAGCTCATCAATTGAATCTGTTGCAGCAAAAAAACAAAACAAAAAAGACTACGTTCCCGCTTCTTCTTTTACACTACGCCTTGTTTGCCTCTTGCATTAACGTGTTTAAAAATTTGTTAATATCAGTTAGCGTGATTGAAATATAGTGTGCCAAAGAAATTTATAGTCATGGCCATTACCCCAACCCAGATCACAATTATAGTACTATCTTTTCTTCAAATTTTTCCTCGTCCCCGTCAACTCTAAACACCCTTGGATCTGTTTAATGTAAGTGCCATTCCTCGGTTCTTATTTCCTTGTCTAATTGAAATATAGATTCAAAATGTCTGCTGCTACCGCGCAAGCTTCAGACTCCGCCCCTGAGGCGAAGATTATGGTGCTGGAAAATGTAAGTGAAATTTAATGATCTGCTGAACTACATTGACGTAAAACATAGACTTCCCGTCGTGATGCACTCATTGAAATTGAGAAGAAGTACCAGAAGGTCTGGGCTGAAGAGAAATTATTTGAGATCAATGCCCCTCAGGATGATTCCGTGTCTACCGCTGCCGAGCTCCGGGCAAAATATCCCAAGTTTTTTGGAACCTTCGCTTTTCCCTACATGAATGGTGTTCTACATGCTGGTCACGGTTTCACTCTTTCCAAGCTTGAGTTTGCCACTGGTTTTGAGCGAATGCTGGGCAAACGTGCTCTTTTTCCTCTAGGTTTCCACTGCACAGGTATGCCAATTAAGGCATGTGCTGATAAACTGGCTCGTGAACTTGAACAGTTTGGTGATAACTTTGACCAGAACGTTCCTCCTGAGGAAGAAGCTCCCGTTGAGGCCCCCAAAGCTAAAAAAGAAGACTTGTCAAAGTTTAAAGCTACCAAGTCTAAGGCTGCTGCCAAGCAAGGCAGATCCAAGTATCAGTTTGAAATTATGATTCAGCTTGGTGTTCCTCGTGAAGAAGTAAAGTACTTTGCCGACGCTCAGTACTGGCTTAACTACTTCCCTGCTCTTTGTCAGCAATCCTGTACTAACTTTGGCTCAAGAATCGACTGGAGAAGAAGTTTTGTTACTACTGACGCGAACCCTTACTTTGATGCTTTTGTTAGATGGCAAATGAACCGCCTGCATGATATTGGCAAGATTAAATTTGGTGAGAGGTACACTATTTACTCCGCTAAGGATGGTCAGCCTTGTATGGATCACGATAGACAGAGCGGAGAGGGTGTGGGCGCTCAGGAATACACTGGAATCAAAATTAAGGTTACTGAATGGCCACAGGCTGCTCAAGATGTTCTGAAGGCTGCTTCCGTTTCCCTTGAGGGCAAGAATACTTATCTCGTTGCTGCTACCCTTCGTCCTGAAACTATGTATGGACAAACTTGCTGTTTCGTTAGCCCCAAGCTTACATATGGTCTCTTCGATGCTGGCAATAATGAGTACTACATTTGTACTGAACGTTCTTTCAAGAATATGAGTTTCCAAAATCTGACCCCCAAGAGAGGTGACTATAAACCTGTGGTTGAAATCCCCGGTTCAACTCTTATTGGAGCCAGCATTTCTGCCCCCCTCACTCTATTCAAGGATCTTAAGGTTCTTCCCATGGAGACTGTTCTTGCTTCCAAGGGTACTGGAGTAGTTACTTGCGTTCCTTCTGACTCGCCAGATGATTATATTACTTCCATCGACCTGGGCAACAAGCCCGAATACTACAAAGTGGATAAGAATTGGGTTATTACCGAGCCCCTTCCCATCATTGAGACTCCTAGTGGTGATCTCATTGCCAAGAAGTTGGTTCAGGATTTGAAGATTCAGTCTCCCAAGGATAAAGACCTCCTTGCTTCTGCTAAGGAAGTTGCCTACAAGGAAGGTTTCTACCAGGGTGTTATGCTTGTGGGCGCGTACAAGGGCGAAAAGGTTGAGGATGCCAAGCCTAAGGTCAAGGCCGACCTAATTGCCTCTAAGGATGCATTTGTATACAATGAGCCCGAAGGTATTGTTATTTCTAGAAGTGGTGATGAATGTGTCGTATCTCTTGAAGACCAGTGGTTCTCTGACTACGGTGAAGAGCAGTGGAGAAATGAGACTGAGGAGTGTCTTTCCAAGATCAGAACATTTGCTCCTGAAACTCGCAATGCATTTGAAAAGGTTATTGGATGGCTCAAAAATTGGGCTTTATCTCGTACTTACGGTCTTGGTACTAAGATTCCTTGGGATCCAAAGTATTTGGTAGAGTCCCTTTCTGACTCTACAATTTATATGGCATACTATACCATTGCTCATTTCCTGCACAAGGATATTTACGGTAAAGAGACCGGCTTGCTCAACATCACTCCTGATCAAATGACTGATGAGGTTTTCGATTACATTTTTGCCAAGCGTGAAGGAATTACTTCAGATATCCCCAAGGAGAGCCTAGCTAAGATGCGCAATGAGTTCCAGTACTTTTACCCTCTTGATTACCGTGTGTCTGGTAAGGATCTTATTCCCAATCATTTGACTTTCTTCCTCTACTGCCACACTGCTCTCTTCCCTAAAGAGTACTGGCCTAAGGGTATTAGAGCAAATGGCCACTTACTTCTCAACAACGAAAAGATGTCCAAGAGTATTGGTAACTTCTTGACTCTTGATCAGATCGTTGCTAAGTTCGGTGCTGATGCTTCTCGTATTACTCTTGCCGATGGCGGTGATACTGTTGAGGATGCCAACTTTGACGAAAGCAATGCTAATGCTGCCATTCTTCGTCTCTATGTTCTCAAGGAATGGGCTGAGGAAGTTGTTGCCAATATTGAGACTCTTAGAACCGGTCCCAAAGATTCTTTCCTTGATCGGGCTTTTGATAACGAGATGAATGAACTGATTGCTGCCACCAAGGAGAGTTACGAGGGTACTTTTTACAAGGCTGCTCTTAAGTCAGGTCTATTTGACTTCCAGACTGCTCGTGATTATTACCGTGACTCTACTTCCCATGGTGCGGGCATGCACCGTGATTTGGTACTTAGATATATTGAAGTTCAAGCTCTTCTCTTGGTGCCTATTGCTCCTCATTTTGCCGAATACATCTGGCGTGATGTTTTGAAGAAGGAGACTTCTGTCCAAAACGCACTTTTCCCAGAACTCTCCCAGCCTGTTGACAGCAGCCTATCCGCTGCACTGAACTATGTGCGTGACGTGGCTCGCTCAATTAGAGAGACTGAGGGTGCCAATCTCAAAAAGAAGAAGGGCAAGAATGTTACCACTTTCAACCCTAAGAGCCCCTCGAAGTTGACTATTTACATTTCTCTTGCGTTCCCTGAGTGGCAAGAGTCTTACATTGATCTTGTTCGGGCGAACTTTTCCAATATGACTCTCAATTTTACTCCTGACTTTAAGCAACAGGTTGCTAAACTAGGAGATGTTAAGCGTGGTATGCAGTTTGTTAACCATCTCAAGGGTCGTCTTTCTACCGAGAGTGTAGAGACTGTTTTCAATAGAAAACTTCAGTTTGATGAGGTCGATACCGTTAAGAACGTTCTCTCTCTATTAAAGCGAAGCCCAGCTGCAAGTCTTACTGAGCAAATTCAAGTAGTTGTCATCGACGCTACTGACAGCTCTAAGGGCAAGGACGCTGAAACTGGCGAGGAAATTGCTGTCCCTTCGACCAAGGCTATTCAAGATGCTGTTCCTGGTAACCCAGCCATCACTCTTGTTAACCTGTAAGCACATATTAAAAATGTAAAGAGTCTTAGTATAGATTTGTACTTCAAAGTAGGTACAAATTATTTTTTTCCAATTATTATTTGAATAATGGCTTCACAATTCATGGGAGTTATATATTTACAATCGAATCATTTTGCCACAATGTTTTAAAATTGCCTGGTAGAATTATTTTTGGTGAAATTGAGCGCAAGACTTTAGTTGTCGCAAATGCCGCTTGGTGAACGGTCAGTCATAATTTCTTCCTTCTGTCGGTTGCGAGGAAATGTAAGCAATAACGCGAAAATCTGAGCATCGCGTAATTTCTATATCAATTAGTTTTTCGCAAAAGTGCTTTCGCTAATTGAAGCGTTTCGATATTCAAAACTTGAAGAGATAAAACGACACTCTTGATATAGATCTATTCTTGCTTCATCTTCGATGCCTACCAAAAGCTGTCAAGATGCTGAACTTTTTGGATGTTTCTTTGAAAAATGAAGATGCTGTGGAAACAGTCATTATTTTTCCTCGACTTCCAGATGAAACAGCCAGACTTGACCTCAGCAATGTAGTCTTAAAATATTTGAAGAGCATCATGGAGACGGAAATGAAAGATTATATCTGGTACTACAACACATTTAGCCCTAGATTGTCGTATAATGAAGGTTGGTATTATTGCCTAAGAAATTGTATTGTTTTATGTTTTCACTCTAACATGTTTTACAGATGTCGGTGGTTATTACTTACATTGCATAACAGATTACTCCGAATGTGTGTACGATGAAAATTGCATTGTTTATCTTTTGAGTAAGGTTAGTGTTGAGTTTCCAGACGCTTTTATTAGAATTAGTAGTCGATTGGGTGATGTGCTGCTGGTGTTGGGATCGTCCCATGTTGGTGATGACGATAGTTTTGGGTTGAATCATGTGTGGCTTAATAGTGGAGAAGTGAGGAGAATACCGCCTACCAACGATGGAGATTTTGAAATTTATTCGATTGGCAAGGCATATGAGTATTTGGCATCTAAAGGTAAACTTTCGTTTGATTCAAAGCTTAACGAAGCTGCACTTGCGGAAACAAAAGTATTTCCATCTGAGTGGAAATCCTCCTTTCATGTTGCAAACGTTCATGTTCCTCGGCTTGCTGCAGCAATTTTACATTCGAACCCAGAGGTCCTTGCTGAAGTGAATCAGAGAGTAAACTCTCATACTTCTGGTGTCAAGCAAGAAATACCTATCACTCATTTTGATTTGGATTCTGATATGGTACAAATCGGAGTCAAGTTTCCCAAGACCACATACGCCATTTGGCAACTACAGCTCCATAGTCCCCCCTACTTGGAAAAGTTTAAAAAAAGCAGGTCTAAAGTTACTTATGAATCATCATTTTTAGGTGCTTGGATAACTTACGGATTAGAAAAAATTGCGCAGAAACCTCTTGTACACGACACAAAAGAAAAGATGGATCCAACTTTATTGAAATCCAAGTATAGCGAACAGACTTTATTTAAGAAAATGTGCCAGAAAAAGAAAGAAAACATGATCCCAGAGCGAAAATGGATGTTAGAGCTTAGTATGAGGTATAGAAATGATCCAGACAACTTTCTGTTTCATTTAGCTGACTATATGAAGGAGTTGAGCCTTCCTACTGACAATGAAATTGCCAATTGGCCTCTAAGACATCAAGATAGGGCATGGCTTGATGAAATGATTAATTCTTCTGAATTTGTACCTGAAGATGCTGATGAGTTTATGGGGTCAGAGATGGAGAATCTCACGGCCTACATGGAAAAGGCCACATTGGCTGCTGACGATTATTTTGAAAGTGACGAAGAAGCAATTCCAAATTTAGGAAAAGGAAAAGGAAAGGGAAAAAGTCAGAGTCGTATGGACGATCTCATGGATGACATAGATGAAGACGACTTTTTTGAGTTTTTCTTGAAAGAAGAGCTAAAGATGTCTCCTGAGGAGATTGAAACGTTCCGCGCGGAATATTATGCAGGAAAAAACACTGATTGATCGTGCATTATATATAGAGAATGATATTTTTCAATTTCAATAATCTGGTCCAGTTAATGGGAGATAGGGGAGATATGTTTGTCACGAGGTTCTTGACCTGTCTTGCCTGGTTCGAGGTTGATGGACTTTCTCAGAAAGACAGAAAAAGGCTTTAGAAAAATAAATGAAAGATGAAAAGAAGATATGGGAAGAAATGAGCGTGTAATGAATAGTCCAAGTTTAAATAGTGAGGTGGAAAGGAACTCTTCTTTTGAAAATTGAATCGTTACTGTGACTTGCAGACTACATCTGCTGTATATCAATGATACTTTTTCTTATATTTAATATATTCCAAACATAGTCTGTAGATCACAACAGCAATTCAATCCTGAACAGAAAAGTTATTCTCGTTGTCAATATCAAAACTTGCTATAATACCATATTATATATTAAATTTTGAAAAAGTATTATTATTTAATATGTGTACATATATATTCATGCCGACTTTGAAAAGACATGTAATGCTCTGCTATTACTAGACTAAAATGAAATATCAAACAGACATGGTTGTTAGAGAATTTTCAGTTTAGACACAGAGCCATTAGTCACTCTTTGAACATTGATGAACTTGTTTACTTTGAATTGATGGATGAGAGTAATGAATTTAATACCAAAGAAGAAATAGCGGAGGATATTGTTAGTTATCAGTAAGTCATCAGTGACGCTGGAAGCAAATATATATGCTAAACATAATACAAGAGGCAAAAATATGTATTAAATTTGAGCAATTAAATTTTTCACGAATACTTTCTCAAATTTAACACATAGCAAATTGAGTCACAGTAGCGACTCAATTTTTGAGAGAAATTTTATTCTCCATCTTACTATTAAAAATTGAACTATTATTTACAAGCATTAATAGTTATACAAATATGAGGAAAAAACAATAAAATTGTCCCATTATAATATTGATCATGGTAAATGGGTAGGACAATAAAATGCTTTTGAATACTCTTGCAGAATTTGATTTAGAGCAGCTAGCAGAATGGAAGGCCGGTACTTTTCTGACAGCTTCTTTCCATTACTTCATGCAAGAAGGCTTCTTTATTACAAAAAAACGCTTTTAATTGAAATAATTAAATAGTAGGCCATGTGTTTTCATTTAGAGTAAAAATTTAAGCAACGCAAATCTTTGCAATTTGGCCAGTTAATCAATGGCATTGCGAGTGGTAATACTAATCATGATTTTTGTTATAAAATTTCACCATCTTCTCGTGGTTCGTGATTTCATATTTCATATTTTTCTTTCCTTACATGCCTTTCTTGCAACTTACGTAGTTTGCAATGGAAAAATTTTGACAGACTACTAGACGCGACTCAATCACAACACTGACAGCTCCATTTGTACTTTAGTTACTCACGAGGTAGATTAACACCATGTATTTGCCTTTATAAAAATATGCTGGTAGAAATTAAAATAGCGGTTTTACTTTTAATGCCCACATTTTCACTTTTAATGCCCACAGTTTCATGTCTATGTCTCTCAAATGCTGCAATAGTTCATCTTTCGCTTAGGTGTGTCAATCAAATCGCTAATGACATCTCTACTCTAGTTTGAGAAAGCAGAATTATTCAAATGTGATCATTTCCCTGCAATCATCCAGTTTAGCTACCTGTTTCTATCCTATGCTGAATTGCTGGAGAGGGAATAACTGGGCAAAAAATGGAGGTCCCGACTCCAAACGCGTGACTAGCTACAAGCATGGCCAATAGCTAAACACTCAATGGTTTCATAATGATATTAAGCAGCTACTGAGAGTAAAATAAAATCTATAAAATCTTTCTGCAATTATAGAAAACCAAATTGGATGTTATCCTTGCCTGCTTACTATTTGATACGAACAAGATATAAAGTTACTTTTACCTCTCACCTATTTTCAGTCGGCTGTTGACAAAACCGCCAGCTATTTCAAAAATTAAATTTCTCAACTATGTCCTTTACAATCAACTTCTACAACATAACAGGAATGAATCTAACACCCCTACAATCAAGACAGAAAGTGCGCTGGTGCTCATAATTCTAGAAGCCCTTGGGGTCCTGTGAAGAAACCATTTGGTCATAAGGAAGCGCAAGAATGCCATAACATTACAAGAACCACGCCTCGAAATAAATAAATAAATTTAAAATTCATTACTAAAAAAAGATAAAACGCAAAAAATCAAAACGATAGTGATGTATATGTAAATGAATAAGAGCGGATGATAGATGCACATACACAACGACGCAAAAATGGAAAGTAAAATGTAATGAAAAACAAGCCCCTTCTCTCCAAAGATATAATAAAAAAAAATTAAAAAAAGTAAAAAATTGAACACAGAAAAAAAAAAAAAAATAGGCCTTAAACGACAAGTAAGAGTGTGCGAAAGATGAAAGTCATTCTGCAAGCGGGAAGGTTATTTGGTGCCAGTGGCGGGCAAATAATTAGAAGAAGCATCACTGTTACCATAATTTATCTGCCGGTCCTGATGAGAACCTTCAACGGCCGCTGAATAATTCGAACCTCTTGAGCTAGAATTCATAGCAGTATAACCGACATTACTGTTATTAGTTGAGTTAGTTGAAGCAGCGATTCCTGACTGAGAAGCCAACCGAGAGTGAATACTAGAGGCCGACGCAGTTGAAGTTGATGAGTGATTATTGTTGTTGCTACTGCCGTTATTGTTAGCATTAGAGCGGACTCCTAATGGGTTTTTGGAAAACGAGAGGCGAATACCACCCTTTATGCTGTTCGAAAGTCCAAATCCGTATAATTCCTCTAATGCACGAGTAGCCCACGACACATCATCGAACTCAACGAAACACATGGGGCCATTAGCTTTCGTTCGAAAACACAAGCGTTTGTACCCTCTCCGAGATGAAAATAGTTCCTTCAACTCTTCTTCATTGGTGTCCGGAGGTAAGTTTCCAACATACAAAGTATTGCAGGGAGGATTTTGATCCGCTGGGTTTGCAGGCTGAGAAACTCGTCCACCATTTTGCATGATATGGATCGCAGTTCCACTGTTAGTTGGAGAGTACGGTACAACAACCTTGCTCCCTTCGGAGGAAGAGTTGGGGCCACTCATAGAAAGTGATTGAAAGCTTCGTGTGTTTGAAGTACGGCGTTTGTCTGCCCACGCATTGGAGGCGGGCGTCGAAACAGATTGGCCAGAAACATTAGAACGCGCACCCGCCTTCCCGGAAGTCTGTGTGTGCAACGTAGAGGTTGAGCTACTGGATGATGGCGGAGACTGTGCACGAGAACTTGTCTGTGATGATTGCTGAGACTTGGGAGGCAAAGCAGATGAGGCAGAATGAGTCGAAGGTCGCTGTTGTACAGAGTTCAATGCGGAATGAACTTGATGGGGCTGGAATCTAACTGGACCACCAGAGTTTGTGGTTTGGTATCCAGATTCATTCTTAGAAAGCCATCCAATTGGGTCTTTGACCAGGTCGTTGTATTCCTCATCCTCTTTTCCCTGCGACTCGAGTAACAGAGACTTACCTGTCATGCGAGTAATATAGTCGGAATCGGGTGCGGCAGGAAAATGGCTACCAGGAGAAGTAGGAGAAAAAACACCACCATTTAATCCGCCATCAGAATACATCTCGGAAAAGTTTGGGGGTGGAATTTCCAGCTGAGAATTCAAATTGCCAGGATTAGAAGGGAATACAAATCTGGAAGCCATAAATGGGCCAGGTTGAGGTGCAGTCTGAGGGGTTACAAGAGATTGAGAGGGCTGACCCGCCACACCACCAAACGAAATGCGTGACACGTCCTGGTAACGGCTATAAGGAATTTCGCACTTGATTGCAAATGACGACTGAGAGCTGCTATTCGCGAGCAAGTCTTTTGGAGCAAACACATGAGGATTAGAAGTGAGCACCGTCAACGCATTTGCAGCCGCAGGCATGCTTTTAAAGTAACCCATTCCAACAACTGAAGTAGGTAGACCATCTTCCCCAATAGACTGAGACTTTTGGATTTCAGAAAAAACAAACTCTGGTGCAAAAGTGAAAAGAACGTTAAACTCTTGTTCCTTTATATCTCTAGGAAGATTGGATACGCGCAAGGGGACAAAGCTAGAGGGGTCTTCCAGAGAATTAGGAAAAAAATTCGAAGTGCCCGAGAGGGGAGCAACTTGCTGACTTGAAGTGATGCTGGAAATGCTGGAATTCTTCACAAACGCGTTTGAAGAAATAGATGAGTTAATGCTATTTGTAGATGCTGAAGAGTGAGAAATGCTATTAATGCTGCCATGAGGGTTGACCGAGAATGGGAATGGCCCAGAAGGGAAAAATGAAGAAGAATTTGAAATGGAAGACCGTGGTTGAACAGAACTTGGTGGCTGTGAGTCTGAGACTTCAGCTTGATTTCCAGCGTAGGATGAGTGAGAATTATCTTTGTTGGCATTTAAAGAAAATATGGATGAATTTTGTCTTCCAAATGGCGGATGATTATTTGAACCTCTATTTGGGGGCTTGGACAGGCCAGGAGCTCCTAGAGATAGAGACGACATCAAAGGTGCAGAGTCGACAGAAACCGATGATGGTGGAGACCCAGGTCCCAACAGAAATGGAGTAAAGGGCTTAGACTGTATCATGGTAGACGCGTTTGTGTAAAAAAACAATATATAAGGCTAGACGTTTCACGCGGAGTTCGATGCTCGGTGACTGGTCTGAAAAAATATTTTGAAGGTTATGTATAATTCCCTCCAACTGAAGATAAAAAATGAAAGTGGCGACGCGTAGAAAGTGAAAAGTATTGAATTAAATTCGAGGAAGATGGCAAGTGGCGGATTGAAAAAGTCAATACTTATCGAGCAAAGTGAGATGTAAAAAATTGGAAAAGTATTAGGTTGGAGATGAAGATGGAGAGAAATGGTGGCAATGGTGGTGAGAAGAATGGAAAAGATGGTGATAGAAAGAGAAAGGGAATTAAAATCGAAAAGAAAAGGAAAAAAGAAAAAAGTGATGAGAGAGGGAGGAATATGGATTAAAGCGGGATTTTCTTTTTCGCTTTTTTCAGGAAATGTTCTTCAACTTTTGAATTTTTATTTTAAATTTTTTTTCTTCAATTTTTTCAATTTTTTCAGCCTTTTTTTATTTATTTTTATTTCCTTCCAAAAATGAAAACAGATTGGCGGCTGGTATTTTGTCAAAGATAGGAAGGCAGATTCAAGTTTCGCGCGTTCGATAAAATGGTAAAATACACTTCAAAAATTTGACGCATTCTTATAATAGTAAAGAACGCTTAAAAACAAGGTTTGATTATTGTTGCTATGCCAACTTGCCACTTTTCTTTCCAGAGCACATCTTTCGCAAGAAGTTGAGCTCTGCTTTCCCGGTAGCCGTAAATACCAGGCAAACAAATATGGAATAACAATGTTTTCCTTCACCATTGGACAAAAGGGGTGCCATTTTTTTCATTGCTGAAATAGTATGTGATGGCCATATGCTCGTAACGATGAAATCTCCACACGGTTCACTTGTGCAGTCAGATGTGGTCTAGGAACGGTGTTAAAGATAGTTTTCACTACTCGAACACTTGGAACACTATAAAAGAACAATTTTTCCAGAAGCCCAAAGCTTATATGTAGTGAGTCACTCACCTTGTTTGTGAAAATGTAGTCTGACTCAATAATGACTGCGTCTGTGCAGTTATGCCACATGTGTCACTCTCGCTGGATGCCGACGTAGGGTAATTTCATGACTTTGAGACTAAACTTTGATTCTGAATACATGACGTCTCGCAGATGTCGGCTTGTGTGAGTGACAGCTGTTAACACGTTTCAGTGAGCCTGAAAGAGTAAAACATATCTGGAATATGCACTCTTATTGTGGTGCGAAGAAGTTGTCAGAAACACATAAAGTTAAGCCTGCTGCATTTCCTTCTTCGTTTTATCATCAAGTTGATATCTCCAAAAGAATAATGTATCACAAAGTCTTCATTTATTCCATATCTCAAACCACTGAAGAAGAAAAAAAAACATAGATATTCCCAGTCAAGTAAACTTGTATTGATTCTTTAAAGATGAATGTGAGAAGTAAAGTCAAGAAATGGAAAAGAAAAAGTTTTTTAAAATTGTATTTACTGCCATTTTACAGACTCATTGGCTATTTGATGTAGATATCTTGGTCCGCAACAAAGCCCTTGTGATGCCAACAAGACCACGCAATTCCAATTACTTCTCAAACGAAATTATCTTGCTTTCTTTCCAGTTTGTAAAATCAATTGATACCTCAAGAGTCTCATAATGGTGATATCTTCTTTAGGTGCTGAAATTACGTACGGCCAGGCACAAATCCCAGGAGCCAAGCCGGTTGAAGGTCCCGTATCGGGCTTGCCTCTTTCTGAAACCGCCTCTCTGAAGTTGGTACAAAATTTCATAACAGCAGCATTCGGTTGCCTAGCCTTTCTTCGGGGCCTGTTTCCAGATGATCATTTCATAGACGACACTTTTCAGGCGCCTCAGGAGTTGAACCAATTGAAACCAAATATTGTAAGGATAAAGCGTCTTAAGCAAGGTGTGTCTGATTCCGCAGATACTTTAATATCGTGGATTGTAAGTACTTTACTTTTATCATGCAGAAAATGCTATAGTGTTAACATGAGCAGAATGAAGGGATTTTTGATGCTTTGGACCACAAGTATCTTCAATCGGTAATTTTCTCGATATATTTAGACCCTTCAAAGCCCACCGATGTCGTTGAGACATACATATTTTCTTTACTGTACTCACGAGACAAAAAGCATGTTCGTTTAAATTTGAACGTCGGGAACGCCAACTCAGAAAAGACTGAAGTTGAGATCAAGTCTTTTGAAGGTAATTTAGGCATAATAACCAAAACCTCATTACTAACATGTTCCTAGATGCACGAAAAAACTTGCAGTACATGATTCGACGATTTATTGTCGCAACTCAAACACTCGGCCAGTTGCCTTGTATGAATTTTCAGTTCGTTCAATTTTTAAGCTAACCAAAGCAGCTTCTAGATATCTCTCAATGAGACTGACCTACACAAATGATTGTCCTGATTACTATCAACCACCCTATTTTCAGGATTGCACTGGAGCCGATACCGAGCTTCTGAGCAATCTAAACACAAATTCAAAAATTTTGAGCCCCGGAATTGTTGACTTTGGGTTTCACAGGTGAGAATCACAACGCAAAGTTCACAAGCCACGCTAA
Source organism: Geotrichum macrosporum (assembly GCA_030463045.1). Classification (NCBI taxonomy): domain Eukaryota; kingdom Fungi; phylum Ascomycota; class Dipodascomycetes; order Dipodascales; family Dipodascaceae; genus Geotrichum; species Geotrichum macrosporum. Next base: position 22,894 of record JAKVQY010000019.1, read on the forward strand.
TAAAACCAGCATTGCACTCAAAGTTGTTTCGAAACCGTCTAAAAATGTTCGGAAAATAATATCGACTGAAATCCAAGACACTGTGCAATCCCAAGCCCATGATAAACATCACAGACCCGAGCAACTTAAGGCTGTGGAGGCGACGCCAATTCGTAAACGAACCCAACTGAAGTCCACTGAAAAATCTCCAACAAAGCGCCAAGCGTCTTCATTGAAAATGAAAACCAAAAGAAAAACAACAACCGTTGCTGAAATTAAAAATTCCGATACTATCCCGTTTTCTCAGTCTCAAAAAGATCTTACTTCTGATCTTAGAAATATGGTAAGTTGATTGAATTTTTCAGTTGTTTTCTAACTTTTCTCAGTTTAGAACAAAAACTCAGGAGGAGGTTAGCCTCACTCAGCCTATAAGATCTAGGAGTGCACAAAAAGAAGAACTTTTATGCGATTGCGGCGGGGATGCCAGTAACTTGGATAGTGTATTTTAGTGAAGCTTCCGCTGAATTTTGCTAACAACGTTCTAGGTTGAATGCGAAAAGTGCACTCGTTGGGTACACTGCCAATGCTATGGATATGAAGGAGCCAATGATCCAAGAATGAATAATTTCCATTTCTGCTATGATTGTTTATTTGAGGATAACCCTGAGGGATACCAAGAAGCTATCACTCTGGTAAAGCGTCGAAGAGTGTTGAAATTTATTCTTGATACAGATGAAGTTAAGCATGACCAGACCTCTAACAAGTCACTTGCGGAAAGGCTCTCAATGCCTGAAACTGACCTGAATGAAGTATTTGGCGCTCTTCAGAAGGAAAAGGTTTTATACCATCGTAAGGGAATGGAAGAAAATCTGTGGAAGGTGACAAAATCTGCTCGCAAACTAAAATCCATCAAGTTCCGGTATTTTAATCCTACTCTTAACAAGGTAGGCAGTACACGGCGAGAAACCAAAAATGGAACCACGTCGAGCTTCGAAGAAGAGGTTTTGTCGGACGCAAAATCACAGGACTCTGATACTGATTATTCAGAGCACGAGTTACCTCACTTTACAAGAGTATATGCTTCTGAAGAGCTCATTAAGGGGCGTTAATCGTGTAACGTCATAATTTTGCTTGGAGAATATTTAGTAATATAATTGAACTTGTTAAAGCCATGCCTCTAGTAGATCTTCTACCATGATCTCATACAATAATATATAGCTGTTTTATTTTAATGGCTGGAAGGAACGTTGCCTCCAATGACCTTGCCACCGGCGACACCCGCACCAGGGGTCCATCCACCGACAGAAACTGCGGACACATTCTCGTTAAATTTCTGAAGTCTGGCTTCAAGCTCAGGGCGGAAGGCTCTGATCATACCCTGAACTGGCCAGGCAGCCGCATCACCTAAGGCACAAATAGTGTGGCCTTCAATTTCCTTAGTCAGCTCCCAAAGCATGTCAATTTCACGGGCGTTACCTTGGCCAGCTCTGAATCGATCCATGACTTTAAGCAACCAAGTAGTTCCCTCACGACAGGGAGTACACTGGCCGCAAGACTCGTGCTTGTAAAAGTAGGAAAACCTTTGAATGGCACGTACAATGTCAGTAGACTTATCCATGACAATAACAGCAGCAGTACCAAGACCGGAGGTAACATCCTTCAAAGCATCAAAATCCATGAGAACGTCATTGCAGACATCCTTAGTTAAGACGGGAACGGATGCACCACCGGGAATGACGCCAAGTAGATTATCCCAGCCCCCTCTAACACCACCACAGTGCTTCTCTAAAAGCTCACGAAGGGGAATAGACATTTCTTCCTCAACGGTACAAGGTTCGTTCACATGTCCGGAAATGCAAAACAGCTTGGTGCCGGAGTTGCGCTCACGGCCAAAGCTGGCAAACCAGTCACCACCACGACGGAGGATGGTGGGGGCAACAGAAACTGTTTCGACATTGGCAACAGTAGTAGGGCGGCCAAAAAGACCAACACCGGCGGGAAACGGGGGCTTCAATCTGGGCTTACCAGCCTTGCCCTCGATGGATTCAATAAGAGCAGTTTCCTCACCGCAAATGTAAGCTCCCATACCTCTGTGAATGTAGATGTCAAAGTCATATCCAGATCCACACGCATTCTTTCCAATAAGCCCGGCAGCATAAGCCTCGTCAATGGCAGTTTGAAGAGTAACAGTTTCGTTATAAAACTCACCACGAATGTAAATGTAGGCAGCAGTAGCATTCATAGCGCGACCAGCCAACAAGCATCCTTCAACAAGCTTATGGGGATCCTTACGAATGATTTCTCTGTCTTTGCAGGTACCTGGTTCACCCTCATCTGCATTGACAACAAGGTATCGGGGCCCAATATTTTTTTCCCATCCAGGAGGGTTCATGAAGGACCACTTTAATCCAGAAGGAAATCCGGCGCCACCTCGACCACGAAGACCAGACTTCTTCATCTCATCAATGATCCAGTCATGACCTTTGAGAATAATTTCCTTGGTTTTGTACCAGTCGCCCATTCGCTGAGCAGACTTGAGGTCACTACCGTAATTGCCATAAACATTTTGAAAGATTCTGTCTTGGTCCTTCAGGCCGCCGTATCGACGAGGAGTAGAGCCTTCCTGAGCAGTCGCAAATAGCCGTCGAGATGTATTAATTTGTGACGTGGTAGATGCAAGAAACGAAGTACGTTGTTGTGTGATGGTTGATTTCAGCGAAACTCGACAAGCCCCTAAGCGTTGAGAAGTGATCATTTTTTGTATATTAAAAGTTGAAACAAGTTAAACCAAGACCCCCTATTTGAATGGAGTGGAACCTTTTAATTAAATGTTCAGCTCGCGAAAATAGATTCGAGCAGGATAGGAGGTTTAAATTATGACCTTGAGAAGGAAAGAGAGAAAGAAAGGCAGTAGTTGCAATGAAAAAAATCAATCTGAAAAAATGGCCCAGTTGAAAATTCTGGCGAATGAAAATGCTCTTAAAAGTAAAACCTCCAATTGCCTGTAACCCTAACCCACATTGCAATATCTGGTTTGAACTGTATTTTTTTCGTGACCAAGCGTATGAAGCCGAAATTGATACTTTGGAGCATTGGAGTTCAGCAATATTTCGATAATATTAACGTAATTTGAAACGGCTACTAGAAATTTACATTGTTTGTATCAAGATGATATACAAGTCATTGCTCTTTGGTTGTCTGATTCTGCAATATAATACTTGTTGTGCTACATTTCCTTTTCAAGAGCTTTGAAGCTCTAAAAGTATTTGAGTTCCTGTACTTTGCGCTTTACGTTTACACTATAGACGCTTTCAATGGTAAGACCACCAGAAATTGTAGAAAATTAAGAGTAGATTTCTTCAATTATGAAACCGGTGAAAAAGGGCCCAATAATCGAGATGCCCTGTGAATGACAAGAAATTCTTCAACAGAAGGAATGAGTAAACTGAACGAGACAAGGTATTCATACCGCCTACCGTTAAGCTGTACAAAGCGGCGAGAATGTACATTTCTCTTGGCTTCCATGAGCCTACGCGTTTTGTAAAAAAAAAAATTACAGAATACTGCGCAGAAATAATATCACAAGCATTGTCCTTATTTACAGACTAGGTACTCGAGCATTATCATGGCTTCAATGATACCAAAGGCTACCACTCAAATTACAATTATAGCAAGAGCATTGCTGGTATTAGCAATTTTGTTCAGGCAAACAAGACCACTGTAGGTTTGATGGAGGTAAAAGCTTTGAAAACAATGAACCATGCAAGTAGAGCACAACCTTTATTTATCAATACTTTCTCACAGTAGTTAACAAAGTTTTCTGTATCTTTTTTGCAAACATGAGGGTGCTGTCGATATTGCATTAAACTTATTAGAGCTTTTCATCCTGCTCTGGAGCCGGAAAATGACGGGGCCGCAATTTTAGTAACAGGGCTATTAGAACCGGAAAATGAGCCACCAAAGGTCGCAAGTTAGGGAATACGTAGTTGAATTTGACAATAAGATGGGCACAATGGACGATATCTGAATAATCAAAGGTGCTAAATGCCCCAGTAAAATCCCCATTCTGTTGATAGAACTCAATGAATTTGAAGTCATTTCAAATAGATTAATGCTGAATCCACCCAGTTCTTGTGCATCTGGTAATTGTATATTTTCCTCCAATTTCTTTATTTTAATGGCCACTTACAGGAGCGTCAGGATGCGGTTTCACGAGAACAGGTAGACATGAGTTGCCACAAACTGTAATGGCGTGAAGAAACAAATGGAAATCCACAGATAACAGCAGATCCAGTATAAACCCTAAGAGTGTTTTTTCTATCTGCAGTACAGCTCGTAAATATTACAAGAGTTTGTGCACTACGCTCAAAGATATTGTGCAAAGTGAAATGAAGAACTATCGTCGTACTTGCTTCCAATGAGCTTGACCGTTCATTTTAAACCTCCGTTCAGGTTTTGCATGCTATTTCCCCATGCAGGTAATGGCCTAGTAGCATTATTATTCAGCGGTCTATCGCTGGAAATACGTAAATTACAAGAAATGATTTGCTTGTTGAAAACACTGTTTTTGCAGGCAAACTTCTCTAGCAGAACAGGCGCAAATGTGTCAACTGCGTAAATCAATAATGGCTCAGCAGCCATGCCTAAAAATATAATTCCCCATAATCCAAATTTTGTAGTTGGTTATTGCCCTCAAGCTTTCCTTTTAAAGTAAAACTTTTCGATCCTGCATGCAGGCATAATTGTCTCTTTTTTCTTCTCTCATTTGTCTCAGGTGCATAGTGGGACATGTAGATCCGTGAAAACGAACTTGGAAGGTTAAAAGCTACATGATGCCAACGCATCTGACAACTATAATGAGTTCCGTTATTTGATTTCCGCCGAAAGAAACATTTGCAAAAGTTTTCCGGAAAGTCCTTTTATATTTTCTCAGTCTTTCCTTGGCCTTGACCACTGAATCCGATTTTGAGACACTGCAAGGCGCCGGTAGACTCAGGAACATATACCCAGACAAATTCAAGTAACCTTGTAGAAACTTTCGTGCTGTTTCAAACAGAATTACAGGCTTTGATAGTAAACTGTCACAATAGCAACAACGGTAGGAACGGTCACCTATGGATGCTGTGTGTGCAGAGTCAAATTTTCTCAAAACCCAAGTATTTAGTCACTTTAGTGAGCCATCCACTTTGTGGCACAAATGGATCAAAATGCTCATTCGAAATAACTTCCCACGAGCAATATATTGACGAAAAAAAAAAAAAAATCTACATGAATAAATTAAAGTATGATTGGAATACCTTTTGACTCAATATATTTTTTTTCTTATTTCACGTTTGCGTTTGGTTGCATAATTTCTTATCGTTGATCTTGTCAACTATATAATTCTGAGCAAGTTCGCTCGGTTTTAGTTGGATTTTTTTTTTTAGCTTCTTTTTTGGTTCAAATCCCTATATACGCTAAAAATGGGAACTCCAGATTCTACAATTGAAAAGCCAGATGCTGTCGTTATGGTTCTGGATCGCAATGGGCTGGCGTCTCAGCCATCATCTCCTCCAATAGAGAAAGCCCCAGTTGCACCATCTCCAGCGAAACCCCCATATTCGGCTTTTAGGTCCAATAGAAGGGTCATGATTCTTGGGATTGTCACAGCAGCTGGATTTTTAGGTCCTCTCTCTGGAGGAATTTACCTTCCAGTGCTTCCTGATCTTGAGCGCGATTTCAACGTTTCTTCTACGGTCATGAACGCTACTGTCTCTGTATTCATGGTCGTTTTTGCATTTGCGGTAAGTTAGACCTTCTAGTAAAGAAACCTTTTGTAGCTAACTTTTTTATAGCCGCTCATGTGGGCATCATGGGCAGATTTTGGAGGGCGAAAGTTCCTTTATTTAATTTCCACTGTGATTTTTATTGCATCTTGTATTTTACTGGCAGCTCTCCCGGCTAATATTGGTATATTGTTTGCATTTCGTGTTGTCCAAGCTTTTGGTGCTTCTAGTGTCCAATCACTTGGGGCTGGAACTGTAGCAGACACAACTGAGCCCAAAAACAGAGGGTCAGCAATTGCCATGTTTATGCTTGGTCCACAACTCGGCCCTATTCTTGGTCCAATTCTAGGTGGTGCCATTTCATCCAATGGCCAGTGGAGATGGATTTTTGGATTTCTCGGTGAGTAAAAAGTTTCCCAGTAAGTTTACGGAAAACTAACAGATTGATTTAGCAATTGTTGGAGCGGTAATTTTTTTGATTATTCTATTCCTGTTGCCAGAGACGTTACGTTGTCTAGTAGGAGATGGATCCTATTACGGCCAGCATCGGTGGTTTGTCAAACCGACTCTGCGCCAAAAGCGATTAGTAGCTGAAAATGACACTAGATATCCTGTTCCTCCTAAACCCAGTTTAAAGGGCTACCTAAAGCTGATGAGTTATGCTCCAGTTACGCTTGTTTCTGTCAACGCTGGATTGCTTTTTGCTACATATTACGGTATGGCAGTTACTCTTTCGCAAAAGCTTCATGGAGAATATGGATTCAGCACTGCCCAAACTGGAGCAGCGTATATTGTTCCAGGTATGTTTAGTCATTTAACTATGCCCATAAAGCTAACATTTCTGTAGGATGTTCTCTCGTTCTAGGTTCACTCTCTAGTGGGCGAATTTCTGATAAGTTGAGAGCTAAATATAAGGCAAGACATCCGGAAGGAAAAGTCATTCCCGAGCAGCGTTTACCGCTGCAAATTTTTGGAGTTATTTTGTCCATGATTGGCATCCTGGGATATGGTTGGATGGTCCATTTCCATTCGCATGTTGCTGGAGTTCTTATTTTCACGTTTTTAGCCGGGTTTGGCATGACATGGGTGTTTGTTACGAATACTACGTATCTGACTGAATGTTCTCCAGGACTTCCTGCTAGTTTAGTAGCTATTGCGTCATTTTTCAGAAACATGGGAGCAGCAATTTCGTCGGTGGTGATTGATCCACTTATTAGCAAAATGACCTTTGGCTGGTGCTTTACTGGTCTTGCTTTAATTGACTTGTTTTCTGTTCTGATGGTTGCTGTGCTTATCGTCAAAGGGCCTGCTTGGCGCGAAAAGTTGGAGGCGAAGAAAAAGGAAACGTTAGCCAAATCCTCTGCGCCAAAGCCTATGCCTGAAGCCGTACCTGTTTCAGTATCCGCCCCATCCAGGACTTCCCCAGTATTCGAGCCTACTCCTCCTACATTGAGTAACTCTAATCCAACCTCTGCTGCATTTTCCTATGAGGACTCGTCCAAACTGCGTGGCTCAGTGTAAAGTTTACTTTGAAGGATTAAATTTGTTTGCATTTTTTTATTTAACCAATTGAACGAAGTTCTTTTTCTGTATATTGCTCAAGACATGACTGAATTTTGAGAGTAGTCGAAAACAGTGTAAATTTGCTTTGTGAGAGCTTAATTTTTGTGAGCAAATTTCCATAAGAGTCCCTGCATGTGCAACACTATTTTTCACCCAAAACGAACCTAAATAAGGACTACGAGGAGAATTGCAAGTTTGTATGCTTGAACCCAGCTTTGCATGCGAAATGAAGAGAGCAAATAATTCAAGCCAATTTGGAAAAAAAACTATGAACGGCCTGAGTCAAATACTGTAACTAGTGGACGGCTGATTATAAATATTTGCTACTTGGGCTGTTGCGCCTATTTGTATCCTTAAACTGAATTAAGAGCCAATCAGATAATGTCCTGTTTTGAAATAATCCTCGAAGCATTTAAGGAAGATGCTTTGGAAATCTTCTCATGATAATTTTCTCATGATAATCTTCTCCGTGAGACTATATGCTAATAATTGACTCCGTGGGGTTTTCGCATTCTTCCTCAAGTGAAAACAAGTTCAGTTTATGCATTGTGCTGGAAAATTACTTTGCGAAACTAACTGTCAAAGGAGGAAAAAAAGTATAAATGATAAATAAAGAGACTCTTTTTTCAACCCTCTTTTTCTTTCTCACAAGGACTACTTGGAGCTTTTGAGTTAATCTCTATATGTTATAATTCTAGATGATTCAAGCAGACGCCCCGTCGAGGAACGCACAGTACGGTTCAACTAGGACTTTAGACGACGATGATTTGAAAGATATTCAACCTTCCACTGCCAATGTGGACAGTGACTCTAGCGACATTGAGGCATTGTCAGAATCCAGGAAATTAGAGCGGACACTTTGGAGTACGCGAAAGGCGCTGCTCATATGGCTACTTCTCTGTTACTCAACTGGACCGGTTAGCTCCATGGCAAGATCTTATGTTCCAGCCACAATCCAATCTGCAGCCCACGCATTAGGTCACCAAAAGGGTTCTCACAAACCATGCCTTCCCAGAGGTGGCACCTGTGTAGTTCGATTTGGAGGTGGAGAAGTTGACTACAACAGTTATGTGTAAGTTAAATTTCATTTATTCAAATTTTCAACTTTTGTATGTGTGTGTTTTTCTTTGACTAACTGGAGCGGTTTTAAGTCTTTATTTGAATGCTATTTTTACTGCGATTGAGGGTGTTATTTCCATTTTTGTGTCTGGAATTGCAGACTTTTCAAACTACAAGAAACTTTTCCTAATCTCAATCATTTTGCTATTTGGTGCTACGGCTCTTCCCTTTGCCGGGCTAACAGCCCATACATATCCTGTTCTTATGGCATTATCTGCTCTCTACGGAATTCAAAGTTCTATCTCACCATTGTATGAGATCATGGAAGGTGCTTATATTCCCATTTTTATGCGGGCCCGATCTGTACTTCCTGGCGAAGTACCCGAAGAAGTTCGACGCAAACAAGTATTGGAAAGAGGGTCAACGGTTAGTGTTTTGGGATTAATCATTGGAAATCTTGGTGGAATCACTGCATTACTTATTGGTGTGATCATTACTTATACCAGAGGTGATCCATCTAAAGAAGGCTATCACAAGTACGTATTTGGGAAACATGTTTCTCGAATGTTTTTTTTTTCTTTTTGCAACTAACTCTTTTTGAAAGCTTTTTGTTGGCTACGACTATTGCTGGATGCATCACTATTGTTTTTGCAACTTTGAGCGCATTTGTATTTCCGTCCACCAAGGGTCGTCCGTTCCCCAAGGATGCCAATTTCCTTACCTTTTCAATCAAGCGTTGTATGTATATGCGTGGGTTATTTTATTTACCTTCCTTTCCTTTTTCTTTTGAGTAATGGTGATGTTTACTCTTTTTGCTCTTAATTCTGCTTTGACTAACAACCAAAATCTAGTTATTGGTCAACTCAAAAGTATTCGGCAATACCCAGAGGCATACAAACTCTGTATTGCTTGGGTTATTTGGAACATTTCTTACAGCAATTTCTTAAGCGTCTTTGGACTCCTTTTCCGGTCACAACTAGGCCTTGGTACTTCTGATGCTGAATACACAGTGTATAGTTTCATGTCAGTTGTTGTTGCTTCGCTGGGGTCTCTAAGCTGGATGTTATGCTACCCACGCATGAAGCTTGATATCAAGACATGGGCTTATGGTTTTTTCGCGATTTCCATCTTTACATTATTCTGGGGATGTCTCGGTATCAACAGCAAGATTCCAATTGGCTTCAAGCATCGAGCTGAGTTTTGGGTATTCGAAGTCTTTTACATGAGCTCATCGAGCGCAATGCGCGCACTTAATAGGGTCTTTTACAGCTCATTACTGCCTGAAGGCGATGAAGCCCAGTATTTTGGGCTCGAGATTATGCTTGGCGTGGCAACCGGTTGGATTGGACCATTAGTTAATGCATCCATTCAGAATCGGACGGGCAACTTGAGATATCCTATGCTGCCCAATTTGTTTCTGGCCATTGTGGCATTATTGCTCTACATCTGGGTAGATGCCGATAAAGGCATGTCGGATGTTCAGAAAGTAGCAGCAGCCAAAACAATACTAATTGCCAAACAAGAGCAATTAGGCAAAGACCAGTCGCCAGTATTTTCGCAGAACCTGGTTGAAGAGAATCATGTTGTCTCTAATTACGACACTCTAAATTTTCAGAAAAAATGATTCGTGCACACGACAAAATAAATTACATCTAAGAACATGACGGCTTTTATCAAAGACAGATAATAATAAATAAAAAAACACATCCACAAGACAATAATGATCAATATCGGCATCTCACATAGAAATCATGATTTTATAATTTTGATGCACGATAGTTGTATAAATATAAACGCTCATGCTACAGTAAATTTCAAAAGTTGATAAAATCACACAAATAACTTTTTTAACAAAACTAAGTCTTCTAAAAAAAACAAAAAAAATGTTCATACAGCCATATTTGCTTTGTGGATACTGTATATATAAATTCATCATGCAGCCCAGATAGTCAGATCCGGTTGGGCTTTAAGTGCAGGTTTTAGGTCATCATCAATATTTGTTGCGGTGCTCGTAGAAGAGTAATACTGGCGGAGCGGCTCCAGTGCCATTTGGATGTCTTCATCAGAGTGCATGGTCACAAAATCGTCGTCCTCGTCTTTATACTTGATGCGGAGTGGGTTTGGAGTCTGCTTGCCACAAAGACGGATTTTGCGGTCAACACGTTCCAAAAGAACTGCATATGTAACGTCAGCGGGCACAATGAGTAGAAACGTATCTTCCAAGTAATGCAGCTTGACTTTCATATTGGAACTAGTTGTTGAAGAAATAGGAGCGGGTTCCTGAGAGACAGTCGTTTTGGAATTTGAAGAGTGGGAAAAGCCAGATTCCGTTAGGTTCAATGGCTTTGTAGAATGATCTGCAAAAGCAGAAGTAGCAGATGTAAAGGCAGGCGTCCTTGCAAGACCAGCAGGCAATGGCGGAATGGGAGGAGCAGAAAAATCAGAATTTGTGGGAATACTGTCAGAGACTTGCGGGTTTGGCACACTCGCAGAGCGTGCGCGAACGTTGAATTGAGCAGCGGCAGCAGCAGCACTAGACATGGCAGATAATGATGACATAGACTTTGTTGACTCTTGTCTCGGACCCATACCAATGTTAATCATGCTGCTATTGCTACTGCTAACCCCTGGGCTCATACGCTGAGAAATGCCTCGAATGTTGTTGAGATCTTCAGAAAGATTTGCGTACTGTTGTTGATAAGAAAATTGATAGCCCTTCTCCGTGAGGTCAATAGGGTAGGAGATATCATGACTGATGGAAGTTGAGGTTGAGTCGTCATCATGGAGGGCCTCACGGGAGTTATTGCTAGTCGTCAATGATGGGTGTTGAGAGACATCGTAGCCCTCATCATCAGAAGCCTCGTCATAGGATGTTCCATTGATAAGGGTAGCATCTGTGAGGGACGAGGTCGGATTGATGTGGTCCATGCCAAGGTCATTATAACGGGCAACCATTTGTTTAATTGTAGACTCCCATTGTTCAAGCTGTTCGTCATTACGAAGCTTAATATCAAAGAATCCAGAGTCGCTTGCATCTTTGCCCCAGGCAATATGTAGCAAATATCCAGAGTTTGTGGTGGTTGAAATGTGGGTAATAAATGCCATGTAAATACGGCCCTTGAGAATTAAGCTTGCTCGTTTAGGTTTCGACTTTTTCGTACCTAGTGTCATGGACTTTTTGGGTGGCGCAGACTCCTTGCAGCACAAAATAATATTTTCAAATAGGTAGAGGTGATATTCCCGCTCGGCTCCTGCCTTGATTACAGGAAAAACGCCGTCATGAAGCAAGGATCCAAAGTCCTCAAGGTTATGGCCCTTCCAGTCAACGAGACGCTCAGATAGTTGCTTAACAACACCAAGATTCTCTACACGGCGCTGTGTTTCATTGACGCTAAGGGTCACTCGTTTGATTGCCTCCAGTGCGTCAACCTGGTTCTGGTAATTTGGCCAGTTTTCAGGGGTATACTTGACAAGCTCCCGCAAAAGAAGAGGGTATTTGCAAATACGCTGAATAGGTCTGATAAGGTAGCACGGAAGTTCATAGGTTGGGTCAACAATATGAGATAGAGAACTTAGCTTGGATGCTTCTGCAACTGCAATTTGGCAAGCTTTCTTTTGGTTAAGGGCAAAGCCTTCGTACACTTCAAAGCCTTCTTCAAAGTTGATAAAAACGGAGCCAATGAACTGCTCCTGAGGAGGAAGCCGGGCATGGTATTCAATGCCAATGAGAAACCGCCGTTGGAAATCAATCAGAACATTAAGATTTGGAAACAGATAGTGAATTGTATCTGCGCTCAAAGCCCCGGTTGCCTGCAGCTCTGTCTGATAATTTATTAGAAGTTCAAGATCTTGAACGTATTTGCGCTCTGTAAGTAACAGTTCCTCAATAACCTTATCACGTTTGTCCATAGGTTTCATTGAAGGAGGGGGAGTGATAGGATCTTTTTTTGAAGGCACAAAAAAATTCCTAGTCTCCAAAGCGTCCAAGACAAGTTTTACTGTCCGGATGACCTAAATTGGTTAGCTGAAAAATAAATAAAATAAAAAATATAGGAAACGCAGACCCAAAAAAAATAAAAAATAAAAATAAAAACTCACTTTCAGTAGATCTGTGGTATTATCCGAAAAGACATTCGAAATCGTAAACAGTTCGTCGTCGGAGTACTCTAGTTCAGACTTGCATCCTTGAACAAAATCGTAGACACTTCGTTTGCATGTTTTAATGTCACTTGTAGCGACTACATTTAAGGGGGTACTAGGCTGAAGTGTGTTAAAAAGGGCACAAAGAGAAGAGCCCAAGCGAAAAAACTGCCATAGATGAGTAACTGGGTCGATGCGTCTCCCTAAAGGAACAAATGTAGAAGAAAGAGTCAAGGTCGAGGAGGAGCGATCCATTAAGGTTGACGTTTGGCTCCCTGTAGAGTCGCGGTTTGACTCTGCAATATTTGGGGTGCTATATGAGCGGGACTTTTGTAAATTGAGCGGGAGTGTGTTTGTAGGTTGACTTGGAAAGTTTCCGGTAATGCAAAGGTCCAGAAAGTATGAAATTCCAGGCACATCTTCTAGTCGGTCCTTGATGGAGGAAGCAATTTGGAACAAAGACGATGATTCAGTCGGAGGCTTATTTAAAACTTGTGGAACTGTGACAAAAGGAGTTATTACTGTGGTCATCTTGTAATCGATACAGGAAATGCTGTGAATGCGGCAAAGCTAATCCTTGAGAACGATACGTGAAGTATGAATGTTGGATGTACTGGACGGAGGCGAAAGGGGTAGTAGCGGAAAATATGACTCAGTCGGTTTTGGTGCGAAGGTTGTACGTGATATCGCAAGGAATAACGAGTGTCAAATTATCTGGACGCCGAAGAATAATGGATGACGAGAAAGGCAGAAATGGGCGTAGCACTAATATCAGTTATGAATGTGGTTGGATTAGCGAAAGAAGGAGAAGACTAATGATGGGTAATTTGAAAATGAGGTTTTGTGGGTTAGGGCTGTACGTCTCCTTTTCGGAAAGTTTGGAGGGTTTTGAATTTAGGCTTTGGTGCGGGCTTTTCAAGCTTTTAAGGAATTTTTAAAATGCAAGAGGAGAGCTTGAAATTGATGAGGGGTTTACAGACACTGAGAGCGGCAATGTTAGCAGCGGGTCTGGCAATACTATTTGAGGTTGCGGGAAGACACCTTAACAGGGTGCGCGAGGATTCGCTTTTGTACTTGAAGTGGGTTTGTCCGCGCAAAGTGTTTGGTCTATAGTCGAAGAAAAAAAGTATTGTCTGAACTGAGACTATTGTTTGGTAGTATTATGGCGGTCGCTTTTGTTGTGGAAAAATGAATAATTCTAATGAAAGATTCTTGCCAAAAATTAGGGGACTTTGTTATAAGAAATATTCCAGGGAATAAGCCTGAGTAGTTCTGTAATCAAGTCGCCTATCGCGTACTCTCGTCCGCATTGGAATTAGATGTGCCTCTTTGCAATAAAACTGAAAAATCGGGGATATTGTTCCGTACAATCCCACTAGCTCACTTGGGGGTGGGCTGCAATACTTATTCTAATGAGAATAAGTCCCAGATCTTCTCGTCTTCCAAAATTCAAATGTATTTTATTGCTAGTGTAAATCTTGATGGCTTCGTCTTGCACAGATTCCTGCTTTGTGATTCCATGTTACGACATTTCAAAAGACCGACGGGCTATAAACTTCAGAGTCCCCACATGCCATCACCTAACACTTAACTTTCCTTCTTCTCCGTCTTTAAAGTAAAGTTTGGTTTCACGTTCTGGGTAGAGGCAGATTGACTTTAAACTAAGAAGTTTAATTTTAGCACTGACAATCAAACATGAATGCTGTATGATTACCAGGAGAAAAGCATAGAAAGTCACACCGGAAGCTAAACAGGCAGCCAGGCAACTTCCCGTAGTGTAATCTTGCCAAATTTTGAGTTGAAGACAGAAAAACCCAGTTGACATCATCTTTATTTTCGTCATCTTTCTTATTGCCCATCATCTATCACCGTCTTCAGCCGTTCCTGTAGTGAAGCTTTTTAATTCCCTATTTTATTAACTTTTCCTGTGCGGCGTGGCACTAATTGAGTTTCTGTGTCTCCATCGTCCTAGAGCTACTCTAAGTTTTCGTCAGGCACAGTGCTTGGAAGCAGAACGGAACGGAAAATCTGAAATGCAGTTGAAGTATTCCGATGTTGTCCTATACAAAAAGTATAAAAGAAGAGAAGTCCTTATGTGGCTAGTAGTCGAAATGGAGCATGGTTTTGAGGCGGGTGGGCAGTATTTTCGAGTGCTTGATTTTCGTTTTCCTAATGGACTTTCCTCAGTATAAACACCATTTAATCTCGTTCGTATAGTATTTGAAGTAATCAGAAGAACATCAAACAAGAAAAATCGTACGACGGCCTCCATGCAATTTTGTTATGTAAACAAAATGCTGGTTTGAGTGAATATGGCTAGAAGTCCATGATGCAGCGTTTCCTGACTTTAAATTCTAATAGAGTTTGTTTAATGTTTCTTTGAAATGCTTCTGCATGAAAACCTTCGCCCTTTTTCACCACTGATCAAATGAGTTTTATAAAAAAAAAGAGGTGATTTACATCCAGGAAGCTTCGAGACTTGAAATTATCTCTCGAGAGAACTGGTTGCATGAAAGTGAAAGAAAAGGAGAGAAATTGAAATATTAGAAATGAGTATGGCGGAATATTACCACAGATGGTTTGTGACCTGATGAAAAATTTAAAAATTTCTTTTTAATTTTTTCAAGATTTTTATTTTCTTACTTTTCAGATATCATGATAATACCATGATGATATATCTCTTCAAATAACAAATTAATAGATAGGTCTCGAATCTATTCCATGCTGACGATCTCACTCGTGGTCTCACTCGTGCTTTCACTCGCGCTTTCACTCGCGGCCTCGCTGGTCTGAGAAAAGGACTCTTCATGCATATTCTCCTCCTTTACTACAGCTTCTCTCTTTTTAGCCACCTTTTCGTAAACTTCCAAAAGCTGTGGGGTTAATACATCTTTCAAGTCGTCTGCAGACGGCATGGCCACGTTCTTGCCTCCACTAATAAGTTCCAAGTTTGAGCAATTTTCGAGGGTTATTTTGAGCAATTCTGGATCAGGCTTGATTTCAATTAGCCGGAGCCTGCGGTTTGCAAGCAGTATACGTTTGTAGAGATCGTGTGTAAGTGGTGTACGGGCTAGAGACAGTTTTTGGAGAGTGCTAATTTTAATTGGGTCGGCAATTTCGACTGCTCTAAAGTCGTCTTCGCCAAAGGAATGAGCAAAGTAGAAACTTTCAAGTTTGGGGAAGTCCCGATTTAGAATACGTTTCCAGAGCTGAGGATTGGCACCATAGTACGATGTGATGGTAAGCGAAAGGACTTTGAGGTTTGGCGGAAAGTGAATGGCATGGAAGCTGTTCAAGATGGATCCAGAGGCAATACCAAGTTGTTCGAGTTTCTTTAATGCGCGGAGGGGTGCTTGGTAGTAATGTAGCACGGGCAGCCGGCTGTCCAAATCGCTATTATAAGTCTTGATATTGAGAATTTTGAGATTTGTCAAGTGACCTAATGCTGTTCCCAATTCGCTGTGAGTTTCAACGTCATCGTTGAACGTCACTCCAAGCTCGCGTACTGCGGCACACACAACAGGCGATCCAAACGTGGAAGCAAAGCTCAATGGGTAGCATGCTTGAATGGCAACATGTGCATTATTACTGTGAAGTAATATTCCATGAACAATTGACATACATTTAGTCATGAGTCCAACAGTATCGTTTCTCACATGATTTTTAGCTCCCTTTGAAATCTTGTACCTATCACAGCCCAAGTTGATTTGAATCATTTTGAGATTGCTGAGCCTAGCTTTGCTCAGCATCATCATGGCCTTGACAGCTTCCTCGCGCTGGTAAAAGTATCGGGGTCCCAATTCCAAGGTTTCAATTTTGGCCAAAGCTTTTAGTGATGCATCTTTATTGAGGATTGTTGATAAAAACAGATCCGGTTCATTTTTGTTTGTAATGTTGGGATTGATGTGAGGAGAAATATAGTTTTGAGGTAGCCCAGTGCCAGGGTGCTCCAGAGCATGTTCTTCCAGAGCATGTTCAGGAAGAAACCGAGGAGGGCATAAGCTAATGTTTTTCCAAATCAGATCCAGGTATAGGTTGTAGAGACGAGAATTTGCTGTCATAAGGAGCCTCAATTCAGATGCTGGAAGGCGCTGCCCCAGCAATAAGAGGAAGCTGTCGTCGTAGTCTAGCAAGCTCTTGGTCAGTATGATGGACGGCATGATTAAAGGAGTTGTAGCGGCCTGTTTTTATTTGATTTAGACGAGTTCCATAATTGTGTGGAAACCGGGATGATCAGAGAGAATATCAATTCTCAATTGATGAGATCAGAGAAGATAGCTCTAATTGGAGTTTCAGCAAGTCAGTGTATGAGAGATCTACAAATGTTAGAGAAACCGTTGAGAAGACTGTTTCATTTAAAAAATGCATACATACAAGAAGCCTGCGCTATGAATTCAAGAGACTTCAGTACTCAAGGCACTAAACAATTGCAAGCAATATGATGAGAAGAAAGAAAAGAAAGAAAAGAAGGAAAAAAAAAAAAAAAGGAAGAGAATAAGGAGAACTAGGATGTTCGAATCTTAAAAAAAATAATTACATCGTTATGAGATTCTGAATCGCGTGGTTAGGGAAGAAGATACATTTGACTCCACTGTAAACTTTTTTAGCACCAAAACTTCCAGCAGCACTTGAAGAGCCAGTCTGTCGCAATGTTGATTAAAGAGTCTTATGTTGATTTGAAAACCAGCTTGGGAACGAGCATGCGTGTGTTTGTTTATCATCCACACATTCCACAATACCCAAATGCCAAGTTCCCAGGTGTTTTAGTTTTCTCTGAAATTTATCAAGGTGTGTTGCCGTTCAGTTGTTTGAATAGATTGCTAACTAGTATTTTACAGTAACTGGTATGAGATGGACTATTTAAGCGTGGACCAAGTATCATTATTAACAGTTGGAAAAAATGAATAGGACCAGTGGAGAGATTTGCAAAGCAAATTGCTGGCCAAGGCTTTATTGTAGCGGCGCCCTCTGTCTATCACAATTTTGAAAGTAAGATTCTTTGTGAATTCTTGGACTTTAAAGCTAACTGTAGAGGAAAGGTCATGAACCCTTTGCTTACGATAGCGCTGGAACAGACTTGGGTAACAAGTACAAAGCCATTAAGTCACTTGAATCCTATGACGAAGACTGTAAGCTAACTATTGACTACCTTAATTCACTTTCAACTTGTACCGGCCGGATTGGTGCAACAGGCATGTGTTTAGGCGGGCATATTGCACTTCGTGCTGCTTTTGATCCTAGATGTAACGCAGCCGTTACGTTTTTTGGAACTGACATCCACTCATCTACACTTGGGCAGACACAAAACCCCAAACTGCACTCGTTGGAGCGAATCAAAAGTGGCCATGTCAAAGGTGAGTTGCTGACTATATTTGGTACTTTGGATCCCCACGTTCCGCCCGAAGGCCGCGATTTGATTAGAAAGACGCTGAGAGATGCAAATGCATTTTTCTCCTTTTACGAAGTTGCAGGTGCTCAGCATGCGTTTGTAAGAGACGAATTTTCAAAAGGACGATACGACCCAGCTGTTACTGGGATTGGAATGACCATGTTACTTGAGCTGTTTAACCGGGCATTGAAGTTGGATTTGGGAGAGAGCAATGTTGAACCAGTCAAAATTGACAATGTCTGCTAGTTCATTTTGGTGTAATTAATTCTGCAGAAATCATAAAATCATGCTTTTATTTCAAATATTATACTATGCTCAATGTTAAATGTTTCTATCGGCTATTGCCGATAAGTGAAGTATCACCAGTTAAATCATACACAACCGGATACTCATCATATAGGTGCATATGAGATGCATCTGTGTTCGTTGGGGAAGCCAACTCGTCATCGTCTTCATCAGCGCCAAGATACGCCTCAATCTCATTGTACAGTTCTTTGTCGTAGTCTTTGGACTCCATACTCGATCCATCATCGTCATCGCTGTCTGGGAATGACAAATGCGAGTTATTTTGTAGCTCTAACGGACGATGATCCAAGCTGGGAGCTAGCGTAGCGTTTGCGGAAGAGGAAGGTGAGGAAGATGGAGCAGATAGAAGGTCAGCACGCTCAGCATTGGCGGGTTCAAGCGTCGATGGGTATCTGACATCTAAAAACGGGCAGGTATTGGAGAGGTTTTGAGAAAGGCGGATGGATTGTTGTTTATGTAGCACAAGATGAGGTTGTGCACGGGATGCAGTGACGGCAGAGCGCAATGGAACATTAGATTGTGCGGAGGAAGGCCGAGTATCGAAGGAACGATGATCCGCGGTGGGACTTAGTGGACTTAGTGGACTCGGTGAGCTGTGTGGACTGCGCTGTGCTCTGCTCGAAGCGTACTGAGAAATGGGCGTGGCGAGGGAAAAGTTTGAAGTTACACCTGGGATATATGCAATGGGAATGATGTGAGAAGCGTGGCCGTCACGGATTTCAATAGATGAATTTGAGGCCTCTGAGGCGGTGGAGCTATGGCCTATATGGCGAAGAGAAGACGATGGAGAAGGCTTGTTACTGCTGCCTTGGTTCGTTACATAGCGTAAATAAGCATCGTAGGGACTTCGTTTTTCCTTTTGTTCTGACGTGACAATGTTTTGCAGGACATGGGCCATTCCCGACGATGCAGTACCCGCACGAGATAGTGCAGCATCTTCTTGAGGAAGTACACAAGAGAAGCCCTGGCCAGACCCTGCAGCTAGATATTTTGAAGAGAGCATTCCCTTTTGAATGAGTGATGCATCGTTTGAGTAATGTGTGGGAGAAGATTGAGTTTGGCGGTCATTGCTAAGAGGGTCCCTATATAAGGTTTGCTGGGAGAGTTGAGCTTGGAGTCGCATGCGTTCTTTCATCTGCTCCTCATGCTGAATCTTCATTTGCTGCTCTTTGATGTAGTCCAATTGCTGCTGAAGGGAGAGGTGTTCTTCCTGGACTGCGGTATGCTCATCTTCACCCTCTGCTAGATCCGAGATGGGGTGGTCGTATCCGGATGAGAGCCGGCTGGTGTCGTCTGTAGCGGGATTGCTTGGACGATGCTGAGGGTATAAGAGGTTATTGTTTGCGGACTTTGCATAGGCGGCAGCAAAATCATGTTTATGCATTTCCAAAGACGTTGCATTATTTGTCTTTTCGGAAGAAAGCTGAGGTTTTAGGAGAGGTTTACGTTTGCGCCGATAATAGACGCAGCAAAATATGGCAATGCCGAGGAGGACAAGGGCGCCGGCGATGCCGCCAATGAGTGGTCCTAATAGGGAGCTGGAAGCTTTGGAGTGAGTTGTGATAGGGGTAGGAGTAGGGGGGTTGTTATCGATGTAGGTCGAGGAAGAGTTTACACAGGATACGCTTGGACACGAGAGACAGGTTTGAGCGCTTAGATTGCAGACTTGATCTTCTGGACATACGGGGCAGGCAGGAGTGTCTGTACAGAGGACACATCCATTAGGTCCATTTGACTGCGGGAATGGGGAGGAGGAGGGCTCCGCACGAGGCAAGAGATTATTTTTTTCGTCCGATGTACGTGGTAGAATGAACCAAAATGATGAGAGTTGCAAAGAAGTGTCTTTAGAGGTCGCCATAACTAATTACTACTTTGCTGAGTAGCTCAAAGGGATGGGGATGATGGTGATTGTGATTTGCGTATCATGAAGGCAGGCTTGGAAAAAGTTGAAAAGTGCGTTATTATATAAATGTTTTTTTTTACTTGTACGAAACAGTATAACCAAAAAGGAATGTACGATATACTTGAAAATCTGAAAGGAAGTTCCAAGGGAGAATGAAAAAAAAAGAGATGAAGAAAAAAAAAATTAGTAGAAATAGGAGGTGAAATGGAAAATGAAAATAAAAATAAAATAATATAATATAAAATAAGAAAAGAAAAGGAAGGGCGAGAGCTGTGAATTTATCAATATTTATCAAAAGTTGGTAGAATTTACCAGAAAAGTATGAGGAGCGTCCGATGGTGATAAAATTTTGAAAGCTTGATCTTGTTTAATTTGAGTTTTGCACAGATGCTTTTCCTAAAACGGAAACAAGAGTCAAGAGTTTGACGAGTCTGAAAGGCCTTTATTAGAAGAGGACGGAGGCCTGTAATATCGCGGGAGTAGTAGTGGTGGCAGTTTGCGGTTGATGCTGGTCGAAAGCAGCCCACAGGGATCCCACAGGAAGCCCACAGGAAGCCCACAGGAAGCCCACAGGAAGCCCACAGGAAGCACTCGAAGGCATCCACTCATTCGCAAAATCTGGCATTGCACGACATATCATGCTCATGTAACATACCGCGACCAAAAACTGCTGCGGCAAAAGCAAAACAAACCGCTGAAATAAGCAGAATCCAGCGCGCTGAATGGACTGTTTGAGGACGAAACAAGCCCTTTCTCACTCGGTATGTCCAGCTGGTTTTTGCAGCTCTGGGTTGAGTTCGCAACACGCCATTTGCGCTTTGACTACGCTGAGTCGGCTGCTGGAGACAAGTAGATACAGTCGTCTAGGTTCAGCCTCAGTCCACGACTTGTGAACTTACCAAATGGAAAATTGCCTCTGCACGTCCATCGTCCGCTCTTGGCTGCTTTTCTTCTCTTTTCAAGGTTTCCACTTTTTTTTTTTTTTTTTTTTTTCCCTATCTTCTTCCGGTACTTTGTTTAATAAAGGATGTCGGTTGACAACAAAAGCAAAAGGGCTTAGGGCGACTTTTTGAGCACAAAGAGCGAATTTAAAGCTATTTGAACGAAAAAAAAGGGAGCTCTTAAATGCCCTTCAAGTTCCCCTTAGGAGGGT